>CM075862.1:67212729-67407729 GCA_037975125.1 Latrodectus hesperus
ATAAAAGTTTTTTCAATAATTCTTTTCATAAAAGTCTTAGGCAAATTATTATTTACGAAAACACTCAGCATTTCTTTTTTTGCTTTACAGGATTTAATTTATAAATTTCCAAGGTCAAAGGCTGAAATATTTGCATCAAGTTTTATGTTCATCCAACTTACCTTAAAATTTGAAACAAATATCCATGCAATGAAAATGAACTTCTTAATTATTTATTGTAAAAAGCGTGCTGATTGTGTGCTTTTTTAATTACTAAATTCTGTGGACTCTTTATTGTAAATATATTTTTTTATTTAAATGTAGAAATGTAGTATTCACTTCTTAACACAGTTTGCTCATAGAAATAAATAAACAGCGTAATTTTGATTTTAAAAATTCAATTTAATGGCATTAATATTGCTTTGTTGTTGAAATATCGAAAGTATCACAATAAGGAAGATCATCAAATACAGATAAATTTATTTTGAAAAGCAATTAGGAGAAATATTTTTATTCCCTAGTATCTTTCTTTTTACTATCTCTTAATTGGATCTTAAACATTAAAAAATAATGTAAACTACGTGCCTTATGTCTTGAATGATATAAATCATGAGTTAGCCTTTCGTTAAAAAAAAAAAAAAAAAAAAAAAAAAAAAAAAACATTTTCCATAAACAAATTTGCTTTCATTTTGATTCCAATTAAATCTACAAGAACCAATATTTGATAGGAGAAGCACTTTATTGGAAAATCAAAGCAGTTAAAAATATAATGTTGCTTCTCCATTTAATTTCGGAATTAAAATTCAGTAAATATAGTTTGCAGGGTCTTTAAAGTGCAATTGCATATTTTTATTTTATTAACTGTATCAAAATATTATTTCCTCCTTTATTTGTGTCAAAATAACTATACAGCGCAATGTAAACATATTTTACTTTTTAAGGTTTCTATATTATTATTATTACATACAATTTTAAGCTAAAATGAGTATTAAAACATAAGCTAATGAAATCAATTTAATGTTATTCGCTTCATCTTAACGTGGGATGTATTTCATAAATAACTTGTATGTATGCTGCTGGCCACCCAAATTGCAACACCATAAAGGACCAGAAATACCACAATAAAATTTATTTTGTACTTAACATGTTAACCAAGATCTGCCAAAATCAGTATCCAGAGTAGCCTCCTTTATTGGAGATCAGCGCTGCTACATGCCTACCATTGATTCAAAGAGATTTTGAATGTGTCCTTGGAGTATAACAGATCACGTATCTTCCACGCATTGACAAAGCTGATCTGGTGTGGCAGCTGGTGATACAATCTGGGTCTATCGTTGAGCAAGCACGGACCACATGTTTTCTATCAGCGAAATATGCGATAGGCGTAGAACCCTTGGGCAATGCGTGCCACGTCTGGCCACGCAACATTCTGTTGAAATATGGCTGTGGACAAGCTCTTTGAATTGGCGCCACAGGCGTGCGAGATGTGCATCTGCGCTGAAATTCTAATCATTTGCATATCTCACCTCCACTAATGCATGCTGTAAATTTCATGTTATTTGTATACTTCAAGGTGTTGCATTTACGGTGGCCAGCAGTGTAAATAGGCTATAATAACTATCTGCACATGTCACTCTTGTAGTATATTACATATTAAAATTTAACAGCAAGTAAAAAAATTATCGAATGCAAATGATTTTAATGGAAAAATTTAAATTGTATTAGGTATATTTATAAACTTGTTTAATTGTGCAATATTCTAATCAAATGCACATGTTTCTTAATCTCTGTAAAATTATTTGTGAAGATTCGAAAAAAATCAAAGATAAATATCTTATCATGATTGAGAATCATAAAACACAAGAAAAATAGTCAAGATCATTCATTCCAGTAACTTTAATTTCCATTTTCATGATGCAAATATTATTTTAGTATTTTATTTACTTTACTAAGCCAAGAAGATAATTCTAAGCTAGTAAATTCACATCGATAAATGACCAGTTTTTTAATTGAATCACGAAAAAAGGTACAAAATATGCATTACATAAACGTGAAACCTGTTAAAAATAATACTACACATATAGGCCACTATAAAACATAAAAAGTATATTTCTAAAAATAAAAACGTTATGAAACTACATGAAGAGTATAACGATCGTAAAAGCAAAACGTTTTCATGCAAAAATCAATTGAGACATTTGTATATTTACATCATACTTTAAATCAATTTATTTATGTTTCCTTGTTCTGGGTTTACTTTTATAATATCATATTGAAAAAGCCTTTATGTGGTTGTAAAATAAAACATTGCATCAAATAATTATTAAATAATGTTATGTCACTTTAAAGAAAGTATTAAGATTAAACGTTGGTTTATAGATTTTACGAATAAGCCTAACATTACATACATTCGATTAAGGCAATTACTATCAGGATTTATTGGCAATGTTGATTTATAAAACCTCACAATATGGAAATAATGAGAAATAATATTTCATTACCATTTTGAATAATTTAGAGTAATCAAAAATAATCGAATTAACCTAAATATGACAAAAGTTCCTATTGCAATTTAGATACTTTTATTTCTTCAGATATCAACATTTAATTTCTCATTGATTAAAAATGTTGACGAGTTTTAAAACATCCAATATAATTCAGTAAAGAAAATTTTCTCCCTGTAAATTTCAAGAACATTTCATTAATTATATGTTTTATTCCTAAACTGAATATTTTATATCATTTGGTTTCAGTTTTACAATATATTATTTAAGATATTCATCTGGTTAAAGACAATTCAGCATTTAATTTTGAAGTAATGTATTAAGAACTCTTATATATTCTTAAATTCTTACATTCTATTTTAGAAAATTAAGTTACCTTTATTTGATGTATTTATTTATTTTAATTATAAAAGTCGCAACTGATTCTTATTTTTTACCAGCAGATTATTTAATTTATTTATATGTTTTGACATATTTTGTGGTCTTCAGTTTAACTAAAACATTTGAATCTTTGTGTGCATACTTTATACTACTCGTAACATCTTTGAAACGTTTGTGAATTATATTGGAATCCAAAAATTATCTTTATAAATAACTGACTTATAAACTAACAGATTTTCAAACAGCTGCAACATTTTTCTGAAATGATAAAATTTCAAAAGTTTATTGATATCAAGCGAAAACAGCACAACATTTACTTTAACATTTAAATGAAATCTTGCTAAATATCTAAATAAGAAATCATATTCAAAATTTATTACAATGTATTTCTACATTTTACAGCAAAATGTGGTAAATATTTTGCTTAAAAAGTTGAAAATATGTTGTTTTCCTTTAATTCAGTTTTCTTTTTTTTTTTTTATGAAATTTGAAATATTAATTTATTTAACCACATATATATCAGATAAAATAAAGCTCATTGAATTTGTCAAAATATATAGAGAGTAAAGCATACATTTTGTTAACATAAAATTTTTAACATTTGTAGACTTTGAGGAGTATATTTTTTAAATTACGCTTTTTGGAAATTTACAAGCTGCGCAAAGTTTGTATAATATTTTCTTTCACCAAGAGCTATCAAACATTCTTACAGAGAATAAATACATACTTTATAGCCAGTATAAGTATATTATGTGTCAAAAATGTCTGGTCATATATAAGGGAATCAGATTATTATAAAATATAACAGAAAAGTTCCATAAGAGTAGGGCTTTAAATATTAAATATTTGATACTTCAGGGAAAGTATTTTCCCAAACATTTATTTATTGCTTTAATAATAACAATTTCATGATTATTTTACATATGGTTAAAAATAGACTAAGAAATATTTATTAGTATGTAAGAAAATTATAGTTTGATAACTAAGTGGTTTTGCTTACAGGCTTTTCAAGTATTTTTTTAATAAAATAAAAAATTTTATGCAGCATTACGTTCATAATTTAAAAAAACTACTTTGATTTCACATTTAAAATAATTATTTTTTACATGGGAATAAGATACTTAATTTTTTTTATAATTTATTAAATAAAATAACATTAAAATTTATTTTTTATATATGGTTACACAGAAAAGCAAAATTCCTCAAAGCTATTATGGGTAACCCTTAAACTGGCATTCAAGTTACATAATAACCAGTGTGATAGGATAATAAATGCTGTTTATGGTATCAATGATAGTTAAATGGGAAATGAGTAAGCTTTCCAATCGAAATGATTTTGATCAGAGTTCAATCCTTGGGACATGACGAATGCGTAACTTTATTTTTGAAATAATAAAAATATTTTGATTTTCCCGCTTTCAAATTTTCGAATCACAGTTTTATGATATTCCAAGGAAATGCTATTAGAAGTCTATTCTAGTAAATACATGATTTTCATGATAATCTGCCTTGAAAAACATAGTATGTATGATCCTAGTCATCGGTGATTAAATTACATCTTTGCGGTCTACAGAATTGAATCTGTCTTCGAAATGATGCTTTATAATCCATAGATAAATCCTTATATGGGCCAAATTGCAACATATCAACCTCAGATTTAAATCTGTGCAGAGCAACATATAAGCAGCCTCTTTAATTATTTAAAACTATATAATGTTAATCATTTACACAAGAGTGATTATTCTATGACAGTCCCTCTGTAAAATTCTGTCTTTTCTGATACTATGAGCAGTTATATTTATTTTCTCATATATATATATATATATATATATATATATATATATATATATATATATATATATATATATATATATATATATATATATATATATATATATATAAATATATATATATATATATATATATATATATATATATATATATATATATATATATATATATATATATATATATAAATATATATATATATATATATATATATATATATATATATATCTATCTATCTATCTATATATATATATATATATATATATATATATATATATATATATACAGTATGTATATATATACAGTATGTCCACTAAAGTCCCTAGCCACCCTCTTAACTTCGGAACAGCTGCTGCTATATTCATATTCATAAAAGTGGTGTCTAGGTATAGTAAAGTAGTTATGCACTACTGAATAAAACCACCTACCGCGCCACCTGGTGGAAAACTGTAAAGTTAGCATTCGTATCTCGAAAATGGAACGAGATAGGTAAAGAAAGCAATTTACAAAGTTGTAGAGCCTCCTCGATTTAGTACGAAAAGATACCTTGTATGCATTAATGTGAAGAATACAACGGTTAAAACGCTCATTTGTTGTTTCGTGCTGTGACGAGGCACATCGTACATGTGCATATTTGAAAAATCAAAAAATCGTTTTCTTTCACCGCATAGCGATGAAAAAAAAAGGATTTGCATTTTCGTGATTTCATTTTTCACTTTTATTTCAAAATGGAAAGAACGGAAGTATTAAAAATAATTCAAACAATTTGTATGCAAATACGTAAGAAACGTCACACCTGTTTACCAGACACAGCTATAAAAGAGACATCTTCTTGGGGCTGTAGTATGTTGATGCTCATGGTCATGGCTGAGTATTCCAAAGTTGATTATTGTGAGATGGTTCTACTGTACGGTGAATGTCGACGCAAGGCACGATCAGCAGCAAGGTTGTACCACCAACGTTTTCCTCCAGGCCCGCATCCTTCTCATCAAACAATCCTTTCTGTTGTAAAACGTTTAATGGAGACAGATTGCGTTACTAGTCGACTTCGATCTGGCAGACAAGCTAAGGTAGGACGGTAAGTTCAACAAGATGAGATATTAGCATATGCCCTCACATATCCGAAATGCAGCGTAATAGAGATTAGTCAACACTGTGGTCTCTCCAATAGTCAGGTTTGGAAAATTCTAAGCGAATCAGGTGGTCATCCATACCGGCGAGCGCGTGAACAGGTTTTAGCTGACGGGGATGCCCAGCGACGCTATGCATGCTGCAACTTCTTCATTAATTAGATACAGGTCCAGCCAACATTCATGGCTGATATAAAGTGAAGGGATGAGGCTTGTTTTTTCATAGAATGGCGTGTGCTATAGGAAAAGCACCTATTACTGGGCGCTGGAAAATCCTAAATGTTTCCTCGAAGTTCGACATCAAATGCGGTATGCTACTAACGTTTGGTGAGCAATTTACGATAACAAGCTGATAGGCCCAATATTTTACAATTGTACGTTAACGGGTGCACGATATTCACAATTGGTACAAAGGGTAATACCCGATTTTGTTGAGAACCTGCCGTTGTTTAATATTAAGAACCTATGGTTTCAACATGACGGCGCGCCTGCTCACAAGACATCTCCACTGAAGCAGTACCTCGTTAAGGAATTCGGCAACAAAATACTAGGGTATGGCGGTTTCGAAGAGTGGCCTCCACGTTCTCCTGATCTGACTCCACTGGACTTTTTCTTGTGGGGATACTTGAAACAGCAGGTGTATGCGACCCCTCCACAAAAATTGCAGAACCTTAACGACGCATTACAGTCGCGTGTTCCAACGTGTGCAACGTGATTTTCAAGCGAGGATCCAAATGTGGATTGCAGCTGACGGTGAGAAGTTTGAACATCTTAAATAAAATATATTGTTTTTACTATTTGTTTTGTTTTCTTAGATTGGGTTTTGTCAAGATACAGCACGAAGTAACAAATGCGCGTTTTAACCACTATATTCTTCACATTAATGCCTACAAAGCATCTTTTTGTACTAAATTGAGGATGCTCTACAACTTTGTAAATCACTTTTTTTCTCTATGTCGTTCCGTTTTCGAGATAAGAATGTTAACACAATTTTCCACCAGGTGGCGCAGTAGTCTGTTTCATTCAGTTGCGGATAGCTACTTTACTATGCCTAGACACCACTTTTATAAATATTGTAGTAGCCGTTCCGAAGTTAAGATGGTGGCAAGGGACTTTAGTGGACAAACTGTATATACAAGATTGCGCACAGCTCAAAATTTGCATAACTCCAATTATCTCTAATTCATTTGACCTTTAGCATAATCTTAAAATAAATGGCTAATATTTAAAGTAAGTTTTATTTGCTGGTGTTCTCATGAATTAACAAATAATGATTGAAATTATATCTAAATTTTTACCAAAAAATATATAATATTCAAACAGTTTTAGTAGATTCCAACTTTTGTTTCAATGAAGACTGATTTAAATTAAAAACCTGAAAGTAAGTGTTTTTAAAGTGCAATTGCTGAAAATAATTCGATCTACAATATGTGAATTAAAAGTATATTCCTTCAAATCATAATGAACATAGATACTTTTTCATATTTATATATCGAAATATTCACTTTTCTTATCCATAAAAATTGTCAGAAAATTTGAACTACCTACAAATAAAACGTATCAGCTGAACAAACATCTAATGTTATGTCATTAGAAAAATATAGCAATTAAAGAACTTTCTTTAAAATTTGTTCGTTACTTGGAGAAAACGAGGTAAAATAATTTTATATTGGGTTGTTCGAAATGTAATTTCGTTTTTCATGAAAATTAAAAACGCATAACGAATAAATATCGTATTACATTGCATATTTTCCATTCTAGTCCAATAGCTTTTACCATCTTTCTGGTAGTAGCACGATTTCACACTCATAAAGTGGTTGGTTTTTACTAGCTAAAAACCGATCCAGGTGGGAAAAACGAAATTTCTTTCCGAACAACCCAATAGAATTTAAAACTGTAAAACAAAACTTCTTTTATTTTGAAAACCACTCTGAGTTAAATTTTGATAAACGTTTCATGAACGAGACCTATTGTTTTTAGAATTTCCTTAGACTCACTGGTAGATATGTTAAAAATTGTTGTTGAATCCATGATTATCAAACCCATTTTAGTGGACATTTAAAATGTTGACGATTCAGTTATCAATTCAATAGTTTTTACATGTAATAAAATACCGCTTAATGCATGATTATTTGTTTTGAATCGATCACACACTGCATCATTTCAAAATAAAATAAGTGCATGAAGATCATCAAAAAAAGTAATTAATATTTAATCTTCAACAAGAAACGAAAAATTATTTACATATAAAACAACTATGTTACAAACATATGCCATCAATCACTTTGTTAATTAGTGTTGATGAGCGGTGGTATGTTGTCATAACATTAGAAACATAAATGTTTTAGGTGATAAGAATTTTGGAAGGAAGGAAATATTGTAGAATACTGTTATTCCTTTGTTTTTTGGTGGAAGAAGAGCATAGTGTAAGAGTTTTGAATCTGGAAAGCAGATACTACAGGTACTTAAATGTGAAAAAGTGAAGGAAACTTCAAGCAAATAACATATTAGCTTTTTCACTATAAAAATAGAATTTTCAACTATAGCTATATGACTTTTCCTTTTCTACATGTCTCTCGTATAATCTGTCCAACTGTGCATAAAAAGGTATAGAAATGCGAATAAGTATGTAGATGTTTTTTTTTCTAATTTAACTGTGAGGATGATACAAAGTATACCAATTGATCTTGAAATGAATAAATATAATAGGAGGTAATATCTTTAAATCTCAATAATTCATTGAGGTATTGAAAATTTTTTTCGAATGAAATTGATATTTTATAATATTGAAAGATAGCCCGTTATCAATGTATATCTTTGAAATAAAGAATTCTAAATATTTCGCGTGTTTTTATGTTATTTATATATTGTTCCTCAAATAAACTTCTGACGCTGATTTCATTTATTTCTAATTGAAATATGCACCACACATAATTATATTCTTTTTCTTTTTTAATTTTATAAAGGTGCATGTTTTATTATGAAATCAAACACTGAATTTTAATATATAAAGCAATTTATTCTCATAATATTCACTTAGAGATGCTATGCAATTATTGAATTTTTTTTCGACTTTTATATTATGTATAAATCTAAATATGTTACATTTGTTAGTAAAATTTGGAAGCACATTTAACTTAATTTTAAAAAAATCACATTAATTGTTCATATTATTGTTGCATTTAAATTTCATATCTAAAATTAAAGATTACCTGGTATCAACCCACAGGCATTGAGCCTAAGAAAATTTACAATCATATGTGCAATACTTACTATTAAAATTTAATTCCTGAATGTAAAGATTGTTACTTTTATTTCAATTATTAAGCTTAAGTTCAACCTTGTCTTTATAGTTGTTCTATTCTTAATAAATAAATCTTCGTTGGACTTGTTGCGTTTTTATCTTTTGTGCAGAGAAGTTTATTTCAAACATTTTGTGTAAATGTTAATAGTAATTTTAAAGCATACAATATGATTTGATACGATATTTTAATATTGGATTTAAATTTGCACATGTGAAGGAAACATAATTATCATGAAATATAAAATATTGACAATCAGTTTTATTTAAAAAATACCATCAAAATAATGAATAGTACATTAGTTAAATAAAATTTAGTATTTTAGGATTTGTTTTTCTTAAAAGTTTTATAATATTAGAATTTTGTAAAAAAAAAATTTGGTTTTAAAAATATTCATATTTATTTTCCTAATCAAAATATTTGTAAAGCTTAATGTGTGTGTGTGTCCAATTGTTTTACAGAAATTCTTAATAGAAGACTATTAATAAACCATTGCGCAATCTGGTATAAATCTAAAAGATTTAAATAATGAAAATTTATACCAATTAAGTCTTTTAGGGCATAATTTATTTTGAGTTGCATTGTTTTAAAATTCCATAAATGTAAATATATGTATCTTTTCTTCAGTTATTCTAAATCAAACGACATAACAGTTTCAACTAGTCAAATTATTTGTATTTTACCTAATTTTTCACAATTCCAATTTTTTTTACAAATAACATATAAAGTATAGACTACGTCAAAAAACCAACGATATATGGAATAAATTTCTTATATATTACGAATTAGCCTAATACTAATGCAAATAATAGTATTCTTATATGATTAGAACACCATATTGAACTTATACATAAATGTAATCCTTAAATAACAAATTTGGAAGGAATTTTTCGAGTGTCAGATTTCGTAATTGTTTTGCAATGCTTGTATTTGAATAATTTCATATAATCTTTGCATTCTTTACCAAAAATCGGGAACATGATTGGAATCTTTTAGACAGATGTCGTAATGGAAATATTACATCGGTGTTGTTAATACGTATGCATTTAAAGTGAAATGGAGACGAAGATACCTTCAATTGTAAATACGAGTATTTTATTTATATGATTCACTTTTAGCGTTATCACATGTCCTAACATTTGTATTTTTCTGATATCGATAGCATAATAACTTCTTCTAATATATGTCATCTATATTCTGGTTTATACGATGACTGAAAATTAAAATTTCAATAAAATTGTTATCGGGAAAATAAAAAGCAAACTTATACTTGGAAAAAATTATGAGATTTATTTCTTATAAAAGTAGCTATTTTGTTCTCATTATATTAACATAATTATACATGTGTGATAACGACAGACAGAAAACAAATAATAGTTTTAAAATATTATTCATACTTTTTTAACTGTAGAAAACTAATCGATAAAGCATTTTAAAAGTTACATTTTGCTTAACTTATTTTTTACTTTGATAAAAGCTCTTACACCAATCAGAATCTGCATACCTTTTTCCTTAACACGGATTTTCTCTAACACAAAATTAAAAAGGAAAATGCAAAGGAAAATTAACCTTACTTGAAAATAAGATTTTTTTTCCTTCAGATACTCTATATTTTCAAATTTATGTACCATAAATTTGAATTTAAGTAATCAACTTCAGTACAATACAGGATTAATTTAATTAAGTAACATTTATTTACTGAAAATAATTGAGATAGATAATGATATCTGGACAAGGTTTTAAAATTATAATTAATTAAACGCTTAGAAAAGCATTTTACATACATCAACAAGAGATTTAAGCAATCGTAAAAGCAAGATAGTATAATTAATTAAAATGAAAGTATTACCGAAATTTTGAACTTACTTAGCAGATACTAAACTCTAATTTTTCTTCTTAGCATAAATTTCTCTGAAAAAACAAATTTAATTAATGCTCGGAAATTATCTACTTCAAAGCAAAAAACAGACAGAAAATCGATGCTAAACAAGGATATATCTTGTCGCCAAGAGCTTTCTTTTTATTCCTCTGACGGGGTAAAAAGAAAAAAGGGATTTAAAGATTTCTTAGCGTTTACATATTTTTTAAATCACTTTTTACACGTAATTTTCTGTGATCAAAGAACATCAAATACACAAAGGTTCATATGTAAAAAAAATAATAATTTAGAAAACTCCACTTGTTTAATTTGATGGGTTTAAAAATCTGAAATACTTAGAATGTTTTTGAAAAATGATTGTATTTTGATAAACACTAATTTTGAGATTAACAATTAAAATATTCGAAGCAAAACAAACAAAAAATATTGAGATTAAAATATGGGTATAAATAAAAATAAATGATAAATACGCGACGGTAAAAGATCGTCTGGTAAGTTTAAATCTGCATCATTTTGTAATAAAATGAAGCCTATGTCGAAAGTGGTAAGAGGGGAGTCGAGGTGAATTTTATGACTATTTTTGTTGTCTCAGCTGCTTGGGTGAGGCCATTATTCACACCATAAGTGCTGAGACGACAACCACCGGGCGCCGAACAAGTTTTGTGAACATGTCTACTTCGCGCGGATCTCTTTATTTATTTTTTACTTTATTGTGGTGTGGCAATGTTTCAGGTCAAATTAGGAAGCTTCATTTTTTTGATAGAATTAAGGCTAATACAGTAAAATGCGATAATGTTATAAACTGTTTAAAATTGCAATTTATATAGTAAACATTTTTAGCAATTGTTTAATTAACTATTATTCACTGAATCATGTTATTCGTTAAACGTATTATTGACAATACTATGTAAGAAATATTGATATTACTCTATATTTTCTTTTTAATTACATTGTTCAATATATGATATTTCCATCAACAGTAAAATAGATTTTTACTAAAAATTTTTATGGAAATATCATTTTTCTTTTTAATTTTCTGAATACAATTAATTTAATTTGTTGCATCTGAGTTTATTATATCAAAATTCTTTTGTTACTAAATTATATGAGTAAATTATTATGAAAGTTAATGGGTTTTTATACATGATTTATTATGCTATGATATTTCTAAACTATGAATGTATAAATAGACTGAAATTTTGTTGAAATATCCATGCATTTTGTTTTCAAAAGTAACTATTTATGAAAATCCGATAATGATTTCTAGGAATGCAGAAAATGTCGGACACAATTAAAAAAAATTAATGGAATTTAGTTGTGTAAACAGCTGAAAGAAACAAGAAACTTTTCAGGATATAGAAAAATTAGGACATTAATGTTTACCCTAATACCCTAAGTTATAAGCAAATTGTATTGAGCATTCGTAACTGTTAAGCAAGTCTAATTATAATCGTAATTATTTTAATTTATTATAGTGTTTTGTTAATTCATTATACTAATAGAAATATTAGTAATTATTTAAATATGGGAATAACATTGTTAGAAAATAACAAATTCTCAATAAAGTTATATTAATAAAGAGACCTCCTTAATAAATAAAAGAATGCTATATGGAATAGAGCACTATTATGCATGAAAATGGGATACTTAAAAAGCAGATTTAGCTATGCTGACCTCAGTAAGACAAAATTTAAAATATGAGAAATAGTTATTAAATAATATAATTTATTCATTTCCAACATACTTTTCAAATTTAAGGATTATCGATATTACATACCTAATATAGAATTGTATAACTTTATAAATCCAATTTTACTTTTATAATTTTTTCTATGTATCATAAAAATAATATTACTAGTTTTTATTAATGACGGATACAAAACGTGTATGTTGATAATTAATATTTTTTTTACGATTTTTAATGTTACTTTGGACGGTTTTAAAATTATTTTTTATCACATCTTCGATTAAAGAATTCATGAAAAGTAATTTCTTATTAGCTTTCTCTTAAGAATTCTTCAGCTTCAAATAAAATGTAACTAGAGAGATTTGCATCTGTAAGACAAAGAAGTGAATTTAATATCAGCTCTATTTTGAAAACAAAAACGATTTGAGTTACATATTGACAGAAGCAGAATCTGTAAAAATATAAATCATCTGGAATATAATTTTTATCTTACATATTTTAAATTCTTAATTTATTTGAAACTATATAAAATATTTTTATCAAGTTTCATACTGGATGGTGTACAACAATTAATGGCTCTTCACTTTTGGGGTTGGATTTATATAACGTCAAATATATTAATTTTGAAACTACCTTTATACAAGTTTTATGTGGAAAAAGAAAAAAATATCCTCTGCTTTCTCAAAATCTCTGTTGCATTAAAAGTTGTATAATATTGGAATGTCAAATTCTAGTGTTCTTTGACATAAAACAAATAACTAAATACTAGCAGCCTAATGTTGACATATTTATAATAATTTTTTAAAAATGAATAGGTTGGAAATTTTTGGGGTATCTTATAAACAATATCACAGAATAAACAAGGAAACAAGCATGTATTTAAACAAGATTTTTTTATAAATATAACGCATTCATGTTTTTTTTTCCTGAACATATTAATATTTTATCGAAGTACAAGGTAATTGAATAATTAATGTCAAGTGATTTAAACAATGTTCCTTTAATCTGCTAATTTTAGTATCTTTAAGACACTACATAATAAATCTAAGTATATGATCCATATCATCTTTTAAAATAAAACTGCTATAATTCCTCATAAAATCATTTTAACAGAAATCCATTTAAACTTTAAATTCATTTCTTTTCTCTCCATAGTTGAAAAAAAAAGTACAGAAAAGTTAAAGCGAAATACCACGAAAGATTCGCAATAACATATTAATGGATCTTATACAGCTTCCATTTGAAGTATTTCGCCTGTTTCTAATGATGTCTGGAATTTCTGGAAGAAAAGTCATTTAACTACAGAATTATATTCGGGTAAATGTACTACCCAAAATCCTTGATGAGCTTTATTGATCATAGAACAATGAGTAGAATGTGCTTCTGACCATCAGCGGTTCATTGAAGATATAAGTGGATTTATTTGAATTAGTTTTACTCAATTTGTTGAATTTCTAATAAAAGTTTGGTTTTAGCAATAGTTTGCTTCATTATTCTTTTAGATAATTGTATCCTTTATGAGAGCAATGATTTTCCCTTACTTATCATGAAGTTTATAAGTGAAATTTCTAGCAATAATTGGGTTTTTTCAATGCACAATAATAAAAGTAATAATGGTTAATAAAATTTGCTTAAAAGCATTTTCAAACTTGGTATTATGTCATTAAACCCTCATTAGTTTTATAATTGACATCAAAAATAAGCTATTATTAACATTGTCCTACACAAACTAAATTTTGAAATATAGACATAATCAGCTTTAATTAATTATAAGAATGAAATGATTGATTATGAGTTAAGAAGTTTCAAGTTCTTATAGCACATGTTTTACTATATTTTCTATACGAAGACTTTAAAAAAGTAGTTAGTAAACGTTATGTTAAACTGTTTTCAATCTTCAATATATTGACATGATCAAAAATATTGTTTACATCTCTTTACACAATTGAAGAATTAATTACTACTCATTCAAATACTAAGAGCAACCAATTGACCAATGAGAATTAAATTTATGATTTATTTTGCCTTCCCTTCTTTCTTAAAGCATTAATATTTAACAGCAAATATTTAATAGAAATATATTTAGAATTGATATTACTACACCTATTATAATTAGCTGATTATATATATATATATATATATATATATATATATATATATATATATATATATATATATATATATATATATATATATGTATATATATATATATGTATATATATGTATGTATGTATGTATATATATATATATATATATATATATATATATATATATATATATATATATATATATATATATATATATATATGTATATATATATATATATATATATATATATATATATATATATATATATATATATATATATATATATATATATATATATATATATATATATATATATATATATATATATATATGTATATATATGTATGTATATATATATATATATATATATATATATATATATATATATATATATATATATATATATATATATATATATATATATATATATATATTTATATTCATGATTTCATGTTTATATTTAAATGATACAAGAACACATCTTGTTTTGAAATTCCTCATAATAATATGCTTCCTTTCAGGATTCAATGATCAAATAAAATTTTAATAACTATTCAAATTGACATTATTTTCAAATTATATTGCTTCTACATAAAATTTGAAAACAAAACTCTATTATTGTGCAAAGGTTAATAATCATGATTTAGTAAACAATAATAAAATCTATAATCTTATCATACTATTTTAAGGTAACTGCGACTATACTTATAAAAACAAAAATTATACAAATCAAACACTTTTGATTGATATGCAGAAATGCATTTTTAAATTGCATTTATTTCAATTTATTAATTTAGGACAAACATATCAACAAATATAACTGAACAATTTCCAGATTTTTTTCCTAAGAACATACAATCACATACATTAATTTATTATATAGTTTTCTATATTAATTTATTGCCTCAAATTTCATAGACTGTTATAAACTGAAACATATTCAATGTAAGTCGGGTTTATAGGTTAAGTATATGTTTATTTATTTATTCATTTATTTATTTATTTTTTGAAAAAATCTTACATTTTCTCCAGAAGTATTCTATAAGGACGTGCGAATTTAAACTATATCTCGTTTAAAATAGCGAAAAGTAATTTAGCGTCAAATGAATCAAACATACATTTTGAACACACATGCCATTGAGCTTTCAGAATTGTATCTAGAATGCATTCCAAATCGTCAACCAATCTCACGACTGAGAATTTGAGATTACAGATGACGAAACTGGACCACCCAATAAGAAAACTCATATCATCTTCTGAATCGATAGCGCAATTTGAAAAGGAGTATTTCCGAATGCTTGACAGTTACAGTTAAACGCCTGGAAAATCTCATAAGCAAGCATGTCATTGTCATGAATATTTTACATCAACTCTATAACCAATAAGCTTCTATCACAAGAAAACTTATCAACTTGGTGTCAAAAATAACACGTTTGAATGTTTGATGAAAAACTAAACATATATTTATATTGGTTACCAGAATTATTTATTCACAGAATGTGTAATACTATATTCCTTTAAATATAATATTTATAATTCTAGGTTTTTCAGTTTGATTAAGTGAGCTTGTATGTTAAATTTTTAGTCAAAAGTATTGCAAGTAGAATTCACTTGAATAAACATTGAACATAAATTTATAATTATAATAAACCATAAATTTATAATTTTCACACTCTATCATCAATTATGTTCATTGCTGAATTGCACTGCAATTGGAGCTTCTTTTAAATTTATTAAGATAAAACTGAGTGTTATGAATCTGATCCATTTCTTAAAATAGTGATGCATTATATTTAAAAATTTTATATTGCTTTAAATTAGTTTAATACTATAATAACTACCACACCCTCTTAATAGTTAAATAACATTATTTAAGTTCCCACTTATAATAGTTGCTTATTTTATGAAATAATGTAGAGTAATCTATGAAGAATTAAGAATTTATATATTTCCTATGCTCACTTCTTAACTCATTAGTATGGTAAAACGTTATTCGTCTTTCAAAATATCAATGTAAAAAATGTAACTTGCTTTGTCAACACATAACTGTATTTGACATTTTCAATATGATATTAAAAATACTCTTTTCAGTACGGGCATGTTTCCTGAAAGCTTTCAAAAATTACATTGAATGAATTACTAATTTAAACATTATATAAAGTTAATTTTACCATGTATTTGAGTTTATGAAACTCAATGTGTGTTGTTTGAACAGCTCAATTTTAATGAAAAGAATAAATTAATTATTTTACGGTTCATAAACAATATTACAGAAATAATTCATTGAATAGACATATTCTTTGATGATATCTTTTGTATTTAACATACTTTATTTTTATATTTGGTAATGCCAATATTAAACTAATATTTACTAATATATGATTGTTCTTCTATTTCATAAAACTCAAATGAGACGGAGTGCAATAAAAATTTTTTGTATTTAGTAGTGGCAGATCAATTATAAAATATTAATTACCTTTATCTGTTTTCTTTTAAACTTTCGTTGAAATAATTGAAAATGGTTAAATGATGTTAATATTTTAATGTATTATTTTTGCAGCACTTAAAACTATGCAAATTATTTTAAATATAATTGTTTCATCAAAAATAAAACTGAAGAATTGAAATAAAAAATGATATACATTCGTTACATTATAAAAGTCTGCTTATAAATTAACCGGAATATTCATAAATCAACTAGAAAATCAAGTGTTTATCTTTGATCATGAAACAATGAAAAATTAATGTCTCTCATTTAAGTTATAAATTATCCAATTAATGCACTCATTAAATATAGTGAAAATTAAATGTCATTTATATAATACATATTGAATTACTTTGTACATTTGTTAAAATATTCACTACAGGGAAAATCCGCTTTATGTATTTTCTGTTTATATGTTCTTTCAACTCATTTCCGATTCAAAGTTAACAAACTTTCTTTGATGTATTTTGTTTTTAAAACTTGAAATTGTATCGTATTTTCTATATGTTGTTCCACAGAGAAATCTTCTAGATTTTTTAATTAATTTTTATCCACCGTTCTTGCTTAGGCAAACATTTGAAATTTATAACCCTTTTTAATATTAACACAATGCAATTTTAATTTCATTCTGTTTCCTGCTTTCATTCAATTTTAAAGTGTTGTAATTAATTTGTCAATATATTTACAATAAAATGTTTTCAAAAATGATAATATTTAAATCAATAAAAATGCATAACACTGAAATAAATTTGAAAAATAGGAAATATTAATTTTCTCGCAACAAAGAATTCTTATCATTTGAACAATTAATTAATTTTTTGCAGAAGTTTAAGAATACCACATGGGAACTATATTAATAACAATGTAATACCGTTTTATTACACCATAGCTCCTACCTATTCTACATTTTTACTACACCATAACTCCTACCATAGCTACACCAATTCCTTTTATGTTATTTGGAAAAATTCAAAATCAGTAATTTCATTTGGTCTTCTTTAAGTTTTTGTGAGTATTACAATTAATTCTTTTTTGCACAAATTAACATACGATAATTTAGTCAATGACTATTGCATATTTTATAAAGCAATGCCTATTAAAAATTTATTTCACGTAAAAATATTTCTTATTTCAATACAACTGTTATTTAATCATTTACTAATTAAAATGTCTTAATCCATTTAAATAAAGTTATATAAAAATGATATTAAATATTTTATTTTTATTAATAGCAATAAATATCTGACGTCACCACAGATAAATTAAAGTTAATATAATTATTTGTATAGTCACATAGTTTGAAGTTAAATTTCTTGAAAAGCCATTTTGTTTATAGGAGCAATCAATTGTTTAATAATAAACCAATATACAAAAAATCCTAATTATATATCTGTGGATTTCACACAACGAAATATTTCCTGATTACAAGAGAATCAATTTAAAGCTGAAAAATATGTTTTACAACATACACACACAAAAGCTGGGTTTTTCTTATTAAACTATATATATTATTTCTTTATAAAAATATAAAAATGATAGAAAAATAAAGAATAGTATTTACATCTCTTAAGTGAATAGAGAATAATCCTAAACTTTTTATCTTATGTTTTTTTTATATTTTTACCATGAACTTTAATTATCTTATGGTTGTAAGCGACAACCATAAGATAATGAAAAAAATCTAAGAAATTTATTAAATTTTTATTATTTGAAAAAAAATTTCTGAGAAATTAAAGGTTCTAAAGTTCAATAAAGCTGTATGTTATATAAAAAATCGTATTTTTCAATTACAACTTAATTAGAATACTATTCAAACTTTGGAATATAATTGCTTATTTATGCTTACGTTTGTAAGGAATAGTGGAAAAATCATAATTTTTTATGAATATCAAAATGGTTATTTGAAATTAGACGCAAGAAAATGTAGATCTAAAGAACAAGTATGTTTAACATTATGTACATTAAACTTTCATTCAATTCTTGAAATAAATAAATGCTTATGAGTAAAAATATAGTATTTTTTATATATTAGAAGAAAAGAAAGATATATGATCATGTTCTTGAAATTTGTCAAAATACTATATAGTTTGCGGTTAATACACGGCATACATAATGTTCTCCTAAATCGCTGCTGATTCATAGTTGGTTATGTAATCCCTCTAGTTGCAGAAATTTAGTGAAATTCGAGTCCCAACACAATCGAAGAACCGCCATTAATTTCTGTGGTCAGGGCATGTAAAATATATCGTGATGTCAATGCACTCCAAGGGAGTGGAATTATAATGAACATCTTTGAGTGGCAGACCAAGTTTGGGTTGGTACTCCCAGAGGTTATGCTTGATCGCTCTTTCAAATGTAAAGCCATTCTCTTTCGGGTATCAGATGGCACGCCAACTTGGTGCTTTACTATATAAAGATGCTATAGAATCTTTCTCTTGTAGTACTAAATATAAGAAATTTGTTATCAAGCATTGGGGTACGTTTTCTATACTATTTACTATCGGTTTCTATATAAGGAGGTCCTAGTTCGAATCTGGTTTCGGGCCTGGATGTACTTTCTCTCTCTATCTTGTCTTTGTCCCTTCCTTGTATAAATAAGTTGTGAATGGTTGCCTACCCTATAAATGGTTACCTATGGCATGTGTGTACTGAAGAAGTCAGACTCCACACTAAATATGGTTCAGTTGGAAAAGTGGAGCAGCGCACCCCATATTGCCAGCCTAGCTGGCACACGACAACAACAACATCGGTTTCTGTTATTTATAAAGATATTTGAGAGTAAGAGAAGAGAAATATACTAGTTTTGAATTAAAGCTTTTTGATGATGAGTACAATCTTTAAAATTATTGATGAAAATCAGGAGATATTTTTGATTTGAATTGATGTTTCCTACGGATTTATCCAATATATCAAGAGGAAAAATTTGCTTGTCTAACATATTTTCTATTCCAAATATAAGGCTAAAATCAAAACATGGAAATATGTATTGCAAGCCAATGCTATTTCTGCATATTTCTAATGCAAGATAAATTTTATCAATAATGTTGTTGATTTTCTATCCACTTTATTTGAATGTTATTAGTAGTTAAGTACCTGTTATTTATATTTTTAATAATTTCTTTGTGAATCACTAAACTGAAACTGGTGAATATATTTACGCAATTGCTTAAGAAAAAAATTGGATCAAATCATAAATCAACATTAACATCCATTACTAAATCAAGTAAAAACTAGTATAAACAGTAAACAATGAATGATTTTTAAAATTACTTAAATTAGAAAAATTTTTAATTTTAAATTTTCACTTTTTTCTTTTGATTTTAATTTTTTTATTTTATATATCATCACAATTCACTTCCTCAGTCCATTTATTTTGACATAAAATTTATTAAAAATATATAATATAGTAAAATACTTTCTATTAACGAAACAAGCATTAAACTCGTAAAAATTAAATGAAAAATTCAATTCACGAATTTTCTGGATTACAGCATCGAAATTATAGGTGCAGTAAATATATAATACTTATTTTTAATCTTGCTAATTTTCATAATTTTGTGTTTAATAAATATATATATAACTTTAATTATAATTATTACAAAAATAAAAGCGATAACAGTGAGCAACTTCTACAACGAGATAAAAAAAACACAAATATATAATAAAATTTTACAAATTATTGACAAAATAATTCGTCGAAAAAAAAATGCACAGTTGATTTGTAAAATATTGAGCTTCCTATTTTTTCAAAAATACTTTTAAAGTAATATGAAATAAATAAATATTTAAAATACTTGTGCAGAAAGGAAAATGCTTTACAAAACAAGGGAAAAATTGAAATCACTCAAATTAAACGAATGTATTTCATTAAAATAACCACAAAACATACTACATACTAAAAATGTACTTTTAACAAAATCATTTGAGAGTTTTATTAAGCATTCAATATTATTGTTATATCAATATTGTTTTAATAATATATTAATATATCTGTGTACTTTTATAAATTTTCTATAATATAAACTATTCAATCTACTAACATTTTAACTTATTCTATATTTTGCTTTAACTTTCAAGTGCGCTAATAAAAATGCATGTTTCAGTTGTAGCCCACTTCATTCAAATACATTGAAATGAATTAAAATTAACCAGAACTTTCAGAAATGATTATATAACTTTCAGAATAAATATATAAATACACAAACCCCTTTTAAAATTACAAATTACTATTCCAGAGGATATTAGGATTGATAACAAGTAATCAGCTTAAAGTACTTTGAATTTTAAATTAAGCTCTTGTGACAGATAGTGGGAAACCAACAAACTATAAACGATTCTTCATGTAATTGCAGTGGTCATCGTGGCTTTTACGAATTGATAATACTCCTACATTCGATGCTCTGGAGCGAATTCACACACTACCAAGAAACTGCTTAGTTTACCAATTAATCCCTTTCATCACACCATTTTCGACCAGTCTTTCTTTGCCTTCGTCATGTAATCCCTCTCTGTTTTCCAGCGTTATCCATCAATTTGCATGTTAGAAATAATACCTAATTACACGGACACTTTATGATTACACGGCGCTGGTGTTTCCATCCCATCTGGCTCCTCACGTTAAATACGGTATGAATTAGGGTGAGATTAGATTGCACGATAAATGTTGCCAAGCTTCTCCAAACGTTGGCTTGTGTTAATACACTGGTGGCTAGAGTGCTGCCATCTGCTGGTGACAAGGTAATTATTGAAAAGAGAACATGGTTTTAAGCATTCCCGAATGAAATTGTTCCTCTGTAGAAATCAGAACTGAGTGTCATTGGTTGGAATTCGAATAGAGCGGTGACCAAATTCTAAAAGCGGTAGTTTTGTAGTCTGTATTCATATTATCGGATGTATGCGTTTAAAATCTAAATCTGGTTGCGAATCACAATATTCAAACGTTGTATTTACATGATTTGTGACGGATAATTGATTGCAAATTGTGGATTAAATTATATATTTATAATAATATTATTTGCACAAGATAGTAATAAGTAGCTTAAAACTTGATTCAGCATATTAGTATTATACTTCATTTCTAATTGAAACTAACATTTTATAATTATTGCTAAGAGATGATATACAAATTCTAATATATTATATACAAATTTCTATCTGCACATTATAATCAAGCAAATTTTTATTAGCACATCCCTATTAACATTTTCTTGTTGCTTAATGAATAATTATATTAGTACCAAACATACATTTGATGTTTTGAAATAAAAACGCTAAATTACAATATTTTTCTCGATAAAACTGGAAGCAATATAAATAAACAGCCTGAATCGTTTGAATGTATAAAATTCTTTATTAAATCATTAGTTTCATAATATAAAATAAGTTTATCCTCCTGGGAAAGAATATTTTGTAAATTAGTATTAACTTCACGATTCACATAATTGTAATTTTAGATTCCAGTATACAATAAAAAAACAGTGTTTTCGTTTCATACAATCTAAAATTATTTAATTTGAAAAAGAATAAAGACATAAATTTAAGATTTTCAATCAGTTTAAAACCAGTTTGCCTTTTTTAAAACAATCAAATGAGTTATTCCGAAGAAACAACATATTCAAAGACACTCAAAATAAAAAAGATAAACAGTTTTCCCTTTCTTTGCTATTTTGAAAAATGACTCCGCAATAATTTCTGTATATAGAAAATAAAATAAACTATAACATTTATATTTTTCTTCATAAGACTTTAGATATATGCAATTTAATAATAAGAAAAAAATTA
This sequence comes from Latrodectus hesperus, assembly GCA_037975125.1. Lineage (NCBI taxonomy): Eukaryota > Metazoa > Arthropoda > Arachnida > Araneae > Theridiidae > Latrodectus > Latrodectus hesperus. Next base: position 67,235,734 of record CM075862.1, read on the forward strand.
ATACTGCTCATTTACTAATGTGTACTATCTGTATTCACGTTTTCTTTGTCCTTCTATTTAATGAACGCCTCCGAAATGCAGAAATAACTCAACGATAAAATTCATCTGAATTGCTTTTCCAATTCTGTAAGCATTTTAAAATAAGATGGAAATTAAGTCCATAAAATTTCTAAAAGAGGATTAACAAGAGCAATGGGAAGAAATAAGGCACTTATTTTACACATTAAATATAACTTCATTCAAAATATACACGCATGCATGTATATATATATATAAATATATATAAATATATATATATATATATATATATATATATATATATATATATATATATATATATATATATTTATATATATATATATACATAATATGTGTATATATATATATATATATATATATATATATATATATATATATATATATATATATATATATATATATATATATATATATATATATATATATATATATATATATATATATATATATATATATATATATATATATATATATATATATTTATATATATATATATATATACATAATATGTATATACATATATATATGTAAATATATATATATATATATATATATATATATATATATATATATATATATATATATATATATATATATATATATATATATATATATATATATATATATATATATATATATATATATATATATATATATATATATATATATATATATATATATATATATATATATATATATACATATATATATATATATATATATACGAAACTTAGAACCACTTATATTTAGAATATTTTTATACAAATCATTTTTTGTTTTATTAAAAACGTGATATATAGTTTATTTTTAAAATTTAAGAGTTCTGAGTTTCATCTCAGCCTATTCTCACTGCATGATATTATGTGTTGCCCGACAGATGCTTAAGCTAGATATTCATGTATTGTTCAAAATATTATGAAGAAAGATGAATTTTGACAGTCTGATCTCCAGTACTTTTAGTGCTTGCGGCGTTTTTACTACAGAATGGCCTGCACTTTATGTATATTCTATGTCTAAAGAAACCGTTATCCCCCTGAAGACTCGCGGCATAAAATTTGCATGTAAGATATTACTTCTCGTGAAAATCTTCCTTATTTGTGAGTTCGAGGACAAGACAAAAACGAGTCAGTATGCTCTTATTTTTAACCATAGCTGACAGTATTTTGCATAACAATAACGTAACCTCTAGAATGTATGCAATAACATTTTAAGGTGCTTAAAGTAAAAACTTGTACATTTTAACCAATAGTGGTTAAAAAGTCTTGCATTTTATTGCTCTTTTTAGAAGACACTTAAGGCAAAATATTTACTTTTTATTTATATGCGAAAGAAAACGTATTTTTGGATAACTGAACCACATAAAATTGCTTAAAATGTTATTTCTCTTATTGCTATTTAAAAACAACTGCATTCATTTTTATCTTCCATTATTGTGTTTTTTACTTTAATTCACAATAAACAATTATATAAAAATAAAATAAAAATAGTTTGAAAACTAATTTCAGAGAAATGTTTATTTTCTTTACTTTATTTTCCCTTACATTTATCATCATAAGTTTATTAAGAACTATATTAACCCTTGTGAAAAATTTTAAAGTTAAATTTAAGTTAATTAAAATATAATTTTGCGAATGTTAAGATGTTAAGATAATTATGTTAAGATAATTATATCATGTTAATTATGTTAATTCCCTTTCATAACTCAGAAATATGTAAATGTAACATAGGCAATATTTTAAGTTTCAACTTTGAGACGTTTTTCTCAATGCATTATTTACCTGATTTATGAATATATATATATATATATATATATATATATATATATATATATATATATATATATATATATGGAAATTATAACCAGTAAGTAAAGAAACGTTAAAAAAGACATAGAATCAGAGGAAAATGGAAAAACACAATAAATCAAATGAAATAAATTTCCAACATGGGATATTGATTCGTCAGGGGATATTGATTACATTGATATAAAAATGGATTTTCTGCAATGTCTCCAGACTAAAGTCTGAATGGAGCTATTGCACTCCGAAGCCACATATTAACTTTTTTTAAAAAAGTGATGATAATAACATGTGAATAAATATAAAGAATGGTTTCATAAATATCTCGTTAAAATATCAAGTTTATAGTTACCAAATCAAAATATTAAATTTATAGTTCATATAATGAAATATCAATTTCTTAGCCCACAAAAACTGCAAATAAATATACAAAGAGTAAAATAAATACATAAATTGAAAGTCTCTAAGTGTAAACACTATTGACATTTCATCTTAAAGACATTTAAGGTTTTGGGTATCTCTTCTCTGTATTTTAAAACTACGTCTTTCTTCACTCGTATAAGCTATGTTTTACTAGCCAAATAGGTTTAATAAAATTATTTGGAATGCTATCATTAACTAAAATGTTTTCCAGTCTTTTTAATTGCTTTTTGAAGCTATTAAATTTATTAAAAACAATATCGATTCCATTAAACTGATTGTATATAATCATTTTTTAAAATATAAATCAATATTGAACCAAAATCACAGAAATAAAGCATAATGGCATCAAAAAAGTTCATCAAGTGGAATTCTGATGAATAGATCTATATAGAAAGTCATAAGATGCAATAACATCATATTTTATGAGAAGAAACAAACTCAATAATTGGTTTATTATTTTTTACTATCGCTGTGTTCTGAGAATCAGTAATATTTTTCTAAAATTTTATTTAAATAATAAGAAAATAATTTTGAAATTTACATGCATATATGTGCATCTATATGTAATGTAGTAAAATTTCCTGGGTTTTTATGGAATTTAGAATGAATAGAAATGTAAGATAAATTAAAATTGATACTTTAACCTTTTTATAAAATGCAGGATTATTTAATGTTGTTTTTTTCAATTAATAATTTTAATAATAACGTAAGAAGTATCAAAATTGATACTTTAACCTTTTTATAAAAGGCAGGATTATTTAATGCGGTTTTTTATTTCAATTAATAATTTTAATAATAACGTAAGAAGTATCAAAATTGATACTTTAACCTTTTTAGAAAAGGCAGGATTATTTAATGCGGTTTTTGTTTCAAATAATAATTTTAATAATAACGTAAGAAGTATCAAAATTGATACTTTAACCTTTTTATAAAAGGCAGGATTATTTAATGCGGTTTTTTGTTTCAATTAATAATTTTAATAATAACGTAAGAAGTATCAAAAATGATACTTTAACCTTTTTATAAAAGGCAGGATTATTCAATGTGGTTTTTTGTTTCAATTAATAATTTTAATAATAACGTAAGGAGTATCAAAATTGATACTTTAACCTTTTTAGAAACGGCAGAATTTTTTTAATGTTTAGTTGTTTTGTTTCAATTAATAACTTTATATGCCGTTGAGTTAGAGATTTCTTAATTCAATAGCTGGTAATATATTTTTACAGAAAAAGTCAAAATTGTTAGATGTTTTATCTACGAGAGTAATAATGAAAAGCCTTTGAAGTTCTTACATAGAATGGTCAAGGCATTTTTTATTAAATTCTTTAAATTTAACTTTTATATTTACTTTAAATCTACTTTAAACTCCCATTTCACTGAGAAAATTTTTTTATTGATATTGAATAAATATCAGAAACCTTAAAAATAAATCAATATCAATGAGAAAAAACTTAAGAATCTGCTTATAGCTATAGAACTTTATAGGTCTAAATTTAGTTACTTTATTAATAATATTTCTTAGCTTAATATTCAATATAATATCAGTATTTCTGGTAACAATATGTCCAAAATTAGAATTTACCATTTTATTTTACTTAAGGTCATTACAAAAAAAAAATCAAAATTTTCGTTATGAACATATTTACAAAACTTTTTTATAATTATAATGTCTGTGTAAAGGTAAATCATAATTGAAAGTACATTTAATTTCAAATATATGATTAAGCTCTTTAATAAAATTTGAGAATTTAATGTATCATATAAAAATATTGTATTAATTTTTTTATAATATAATAAATGCAGAAATAGAAATTTGGGAATGATAAAATCATTAACAAAATTCTTTAAAACCAATGCTCGTAAATCATGCGCAATATGTCTATATACTAAGAAACTAAGGAGTGAATATCATAATTTAATGCACATTTTACAACTCCTTTTTCATATAAAAATCCTATTTATAATCCATTATATTATCATAATATCATATTTATGCACTATTTGTTCAAAATTTCATAACAAATTTAAAACCAACTAATGTATGGTTTATTCAGATTTTTTATACATTATTAATATTATAAGTTTTAGGAAAAATATTTATTGTAATATTTTTTAAAAACAAAATTAAGAGTATCTCTGTGTGTGTGTGTTTAAATTTAGAACCAATACATCAAATCTTTTCAAGCTCATGATTCTTATATTTAATTTCAACAGATATCTTCATAAACACTTAATTTTGATATGACTCATATATATTTAAGTAAATATGTTAATTAAAAAAAATCAAATATTTGAATATATGGCAATTAAAATCTTTATGCATCAAGGTTAGTTAATACGGTTTTAAAAGAATTAAACTTCATATTACATGAACTTCATATTACAATATATTCTTCAATAGTGAGCTCAAATAATTTCAACCGTTTTCATAAAATTCTTAGAAAATGTTCGAAACAATAGTAACATTTCAAGTAAAAGCATTTTAAGACAGAAGTCTCACTATTGTCTAAATAAATCAAAAACATTTCTGAAAAATACTGCAAAACTTTCTGAAATTTATTCTGAAAAATCAAGATGGGGTTCTTTTATTGGAGCCCATATATTCTAAAGACATAAAATTGTGTAGTTTTAAATTTACTGTTACAAAAAAATGTAACAATGGTTTTCTTGTAGAAATCATTTGCAGTAACATATTTTACACTGTTACTGACTGAATTGGAATGTCTCCTAAAGCTACTCCCAATATGTCTAAACGCTAAGATTTCCTTTTGTGAAAAGTCTTCTTCTGAGACAAATGCTTCTTTTCTATCCGGGAAAACGGGAATTTCCTGTTTTTATTTAACTCATTCTCAGCTTGTGATTCGACTTGCTGTCTTTAGTCACTTGAGAATAAAAACAAAAGAGTAAATGTTCAAGGTTCTTTCAAAGATTCCAGGGCTAAAAAAAAGAGGGAGCACTAATTTGCTTTTTGTTGAAGGAAACTCTCACTGCGTATTTATTTTATTAGCAGATAACTTAGTTTTCAGAGTACTATAGAATTATAGTAAAAAAAAACTGTCCCTCTACTCACGGTAATTACATTTGTTTGAAACAAGTAAAGTGAACTTTAAATTCTCATTGACTCTGCAAAATAATCTGTTGAATGGTTTATTTATTATTTGACATATATACATATATATATATATATATATATATATATATATATATATATATATATATATATATATATATATATATATATATATATATATATATATATATATATATATATATATATATATATATATATATATATATATATATATATATATATATATATATTTGTGTGTGTGTAAATTATATTATAGTTTGAAATTAAAGTGACATATAAGTAAAATGTTTATTTTATTAAATTATTAATATTATTAATGCGTTTTTATATCAAAACTGTGCTGCTGAAAATGAATTAGGACTTTTAAATATAAAAAATATTTATTAAAATTTAAGAATTATGTGTACCATGTAAACAAAAGCTAATGCTATATTCGAATATATTTATTTTTTCCTTTAAATTTATGATTTTATTTAACGAATTAACATTTTTTTAATTCTTTTTTAAGACTATTTCTAATGAAATTTTTCTTTAATTGATTTCTTTTATTTTTATATGTGACCTCACATATTACAAGCACTACAATTCATATTTTCATATTTTTATGTGCTAACTTGATGACGCATTTTTCTTTGAATATCATTGCGTTATTTTAACTCTAAAGACAGTAATTAAAACATTCGAAAATTACATCTCATTAAGTGTTTTGAAGAGAGGCATTAAATTTTCTTACAACTTTTTAATTACTGCTTATGGTTTTTTTTTTATTTATGCAATAAATGCACATATAAACCCACATATATAAATATTTATCAAAAGCTACATTATACATAAAAAATTATAATTATATCTATATTTTTTTATGAAAATACATAATAATGTAATTTATATTTTCATATGTGAATAAATTTCATTTTTTCTTTATATTTCTTCACACATAGAAAATTTGCATATTTAATTGCATAATTTTTTAATTAAATTTGTTAAGTTTGTTTGCATGTATGTATGTATATACAATTATTATAGTCAGACTCTCATTAGGAATTAATTTATATCCTTGTTCCTAATTCATAAAAAAATGTGCTAAATATTTTGCTCTTAGAAAGCATATCCTTATAATAGATAAATTAAATGATGTACAATTTTTATCAAAAAAATTAATTTATATTTGTTAAGCAAAGCAAAATTTTCTTAGTGATAATTTATTAAAAATGATTCCTTTAAGACTATCCGTGTCATGATATTTCCAGTTCTTAACTTTCAGGAATCGTGTCTATCAAAAAAATTGTTCAATAAGGAAACAATAAAGAATTTTGACTTATAGATTACATTAAACATGAAAGGCATAAACTAGAAAGTATTATTTAACAAATTCAATATTAAAAACATACATTTTCATTCGATAGATCTCAAGTTTCCGACTTGGCTACGGTATAATTATATGCAACATTTAACGAATGCATACAATAAAATATTTTATTCTTCAGAAATTAATCTATTGCTTCTTATGCGGAAATTTATAAATTTTATGAAGTGTTTTATAAGTGTGCATTACAATGTACATTTATTAATACAATAATTAAATAATTTACGTGGTCTTATATCCAATTATGCAATTTCACTTAAAGTGCCAATTATTGCAATTACTCGGAGGATGAAGAGGAAAAAAAATAGGGGTTTTATTTTCTCCAGAGCCTACTCATTGATGAACGAACTTCGCTTTAGGTGAAAAGATTTTATTCGAAGTAGTCCGTGAGAGAGAATAGGGTAAGGTGGGGGTAGGAGAGAGCACACATGCTTTCGCACAGGCATCATCAAAAACTCATTACCACCCGAGTCAACCACGTTTCGTTTCGTGTATAATGCCACTTCAGCAGAAAATATTTCTGTTTTGATCGGTTTCCTCCTTTCCAATTGAGTGGATGATCAAGAGGAAGAAAAATATGGCATCGTTTTTTTTCCCTTGTAGATGAAGGGAAAAGACACTCACAATCGATGGGTTGTGCGCACTTCATACGATGAGGAAAAATATGTGTTAGTTTCTGGAAACAGGCATAGACCTAGCACTCAATGGAAATGGGATTCAGCGAATTTTTCTCTTACCACCACTTGCCCCATCTAGGCGAGCGACCTCTGAAAACAGTTGATAGTTTTGCTTTCTCTTGAAACACGTTGGTTCCGCCAAGTTTTTATGGCTACATTTTAGCGTGTAAAACCCAATTTTATTAGGCCATTACGGAAATCGCGAAGAGGAGGATAAATTGCACAAACACTGCAAGCTTTTTGGCTTTCCCCATCCCTTCAGCAAGGGATCTAAAATCCCTACGCTGAAATGTATGTTTGTATTTTGGAGTAAGTTTATATTGCTTTTTTGTCGTTTTTCTTCTCTAACACAAAAGCTTACATTCTCGAGAAAACATCGCGTGTATGTTATGAAATAGTTTCTTCAGCTTCGCTTTAGCCAGAATAAGTTGAATAAATTGAGTTTTATTTCAAACTGCGGAAACCCAAAAATAAATCGTATTCTTTTATCCACTAAAAAGTAGATATAAGTAGAATGATCTTTACTTGAAAGAATAAATATCCACACTGTACATCCAGTAATATAAAATGAAAGGTGATTTTTCTATTTTAGAATATTTGGTGATACAAGGAAAGTACGCTAGAATGATATTATTTGAATATGATAAAATTTTTACTATCATTCGCATGTCAAACTAAGATGACTTTTTCAGCTCTCAACAGAATAATACTTATTTATATACATTTTATATTTTATACTTTTATATATATATATGTATATATATATATATATATATATATATATATATATATATATATATATATATATATATATATATATATATATATATATATATATATATATATATATATATATATATATATATATATATATATATATATATATATATATATATATATATATATATATATATATATATATATATATATATATATATATATATATATATATATATATATATATATATATATATATATATATATATATATATATATATATATATATATATATATATATATATATATATATATATATATATATATATATATATATATATATATATATATATATATATATATATATATATATATATATATATATATATATATATATATATATATATATATATATATATATATATATATATATATATATATATATATATATATATATATATATATATATATATATATATATATATATATATATATATATATATATATATATATATATATATATATATATATATATATATATATATATATATATATATATATATATATATATATATATATATATATATATATATAATTATTGGTATAGACCTGCAACAAATTGAAAGGAGAGACATGTCTTTATCATATGAATGAATGAATTGCAGGTAAATTTCAACAATTCAGGAAGAAGCTTTTGGATTTTGTCGTTTTGAGTATAATATTTTCTTAAAAACTGTCTGAAAGGTAAAAATTTCGATCAATTCTTTAAAGTAAATATCCAAGAATATGAAATTCATTAATTTATTTTCTAGTGCTTTTGTGTTTCCAACAAATCATAGCATATAAGTTTTCTACGCTTCTATTTTGAATACTTTAATATTGTTTTACATTTTTGTTTTGAGTAATATATTGTGTTTTGGAAACAAGAAAAACAACATATTTATACAAAATGAAAAGTAAATTTTTTACCAAAATTGTTTGCATGTACTAGATAATTAATCAAAATTCATGAACATTTATAATTTTACCAATTAATTATTGATTGCAAAGTATTAAGAAAAATCTATGTAATTATTCTTTTCTGTTCCACTCCAAAAAGGTTATTTTGTTTAATACAACTTACTGAACTAACTGACGCCTTATTTCAATTAGTACCAAACACAAGTTTAAAAATGATCTTTTTTTTAGTATTTTAAAAGAAAAATGTTAACCATTTCGAACAAAAATGTAGCTATTTAAAATACAGGTAATAAAATTAAAAACTATGTTATAATTTAATTATTTATATTCGTTGCAGAATATTCATTAGACAAATCTGAAATTCAAAGAAATATATACATTTTTAAGAACATTTCCATGTCAAACACCATAAACAATATAAGAAATTTAAATATATTAGGAAAATATAAATCGATAAATGTCATAAATTCATATCAAGATTGTCGTCAACCGAGCAGACTGCTAAGTTTATCAACGGAAATTTTTAAATAAATATAAATAAAACACTAATTTCAAATCAATCTGCTTTGAGTGAGAAATGTTTTCTGTATAATAAATATATTAGGAAGAAGAGAATGTTTATGGGTTATACTATAAAATGGAAAGCAGGACAGTATAATTATAAAAACTTTTTGATATTTATTCAAATCTCATAATGAGCCATATATTAATCTTAGCCTCCACAATACCTTAAGATAAAAAATAATGTCAAAGCTTTTTATGTTAATTAATATTTTTCCTCCATTTAGAATTTCATGAATAAATTCTCTCTTCTTTTCATTATTGATATTTATTAAAAATGACTTCAATAGTAGCGGAACATCTATGTAAGAATCATTAATTAATTCTGATTTTAAAGGGACTTATTCACCCAAGATCTACATTCCTATCAGTTTCCAATATCAAGCAGGGTAGGATTTCGATTCTGGCCTTTATTTTAACATTTATACTTTCTATTCCTCCTTCTAACAGCCAAAACACCACTTGAAACTGTTGGGTGCGGTTGAATTGGTCCTCAAATGAAAATTTGACTGTAAATTGACAAACATATTAAACGGAGCCCAAGAAATCATTCATTTCCTATAGAGTTACCGAGCTTATGAATTATTGAATTGGAAAACCAATATGTAAATTCAGTGATTCGCAAGCTGTAAGGCACACCCCCTGTGGGCGGCACGATCACAGTAAAAGAGGGGACGCGAGCATATCCAAAAGAAAATATTTAAAAAAAAATGGACTAAAAGGAAGCACACACACATATAAAACAAATAAACTTCGACATAATATTTAATATTTAATTTATTAATATAAAAACGTATTTAATCAAAACTTAAGTAAACAAATTGAATCATTATTAATGACATCCTTGAGTCTTTCATGCAGAGCAAATTTTTTGACGTAAAGCTTAAGATTATAAATAGATATTCTAAGTACCTTTTCTATATATAGCTGAAATTTATATTTTGTCTTCAAAAAAGACAGGGCAGAAACCAGCTTATCTTGTTGACATATCAAAATGTTCCAGAACAATCGGAACTTCTCTCGAAACCGAGAGAATGACCGACATAATGGACGCAAAAGTCATAAAAAGGCACAGAATTCTTGTTTCTAAAACACCGAGGAACGATGTTGCCAAATGTAAATAAATTTCTGTATTCTTGCTAGTTTTAAAAGTAACTGCTAAGTGTATGTTTAGCGCCAAAATACTCGAAATATATTATTATTGTATACATGTTACTTCAGACATTTTATTGTATGCTGGGGATGGCGATGAAATATGTGACTGAAAATCGGGCAGCGAATGTTAAAAGGTTGAGAAACGCTGTGCTAACTGCTCAATATAGCGAGAGTTATTAGAGAGAAAAATATTGAACAATTTACAAAATAATGTTTAGTTAAATAACACAATTTGATATGTAAGAAGCTCTTTCTAAGCACAGTAATTTCAGTTACATTTTGGATTTAATATATTACTCTCAGTTTTATATTGGTTAGAGTAATGATCTTCTTTTTTGTGAGACCTACTAGTTATATATCAATCTGTAACAATTTGATCGCTTCTAAATATCTTATATTTTTGGCATTTCAAAATCTAACAATTATGAAAAAATTTTTATAAAATCCAAGAAATTTCTCAAAAATTAAAAAAAAGTTTAATTACTAAGCTTTTAATTCATAGAGATTAATGAAAAGTAAGAAAGTATACAGTTTTCAAATATTTGATTATAAATTTACATAAACTAACATGTACCATTTGAAACAATAAATATACAGATTTTAGTAAATAATGCTATATTTTTAATGTAATTGGAATATATTTATAGCAAATGTATTAAAGTATAAATTGTAAACACTTTAAGGACTTTACTCAAAATAATATAGTGTAAATAATTAAATCAATGATTTGTAGATTTTTACTGAAACTTAAGTTTCTACCACAAAGAAATTTACGCATAAAAATTTTTAGATCCAAGCAAATATTCTTCAGTTAATTTAAATATAATAAAAGGACATATTCACAATAACATAACAGATATTTTCAAAATAATCCTAAACTAAAAACAACCATTTCTATATTCTAAATAAGGTAAGTCCGGTGAATAAACTGTAGTTGGCATGTCTTAAAAAAGCAATATTACCGTGAATTTGTCTAAATTCTGTCCCTCAATTTTCAGTTTAATTAGTAACAGACAATTGTATTTAACTTTAACCTAATATTAGAAGTCAATATCTCCGTTAAAGGAAGGGAACATGTTTACAATCATATCTTACAACGGAGTTAGTGTATGATGAATATGCATAAATGTTATTCTATATTTGAAAATTAATAAATTATTTTTATAAATTTCCAGAATTTTTTTAGTTTGCTTTTATTGATCTATGATTTGTTTCTAAAAATAATATGCACCATACAAAACATTAAATAGACAATATGATATATTACTATTATTACTTCATTAATTATTACACTATTTTTGTTTTATTTATAATATAATATTATATGTACTATATTTTTAGATAATCTATTATATCACATGTTGTGTGTTTGTGAGACGAAAAATTTCATAGAGGCTTTCTGCGAAAAATAATATATCGATAAAAGCTTTCATTTTATGTGAGATAATTTAATTTAATGACTGAAACATCTGACCTTACCTTTCTTTCCTTTTTTGCGTTTTTAATAAATGCAATTTTTAAATTTATGATTATGCTTTCTGTATTTGTGTCAATATACAAATTTGAATGGGTTAAAATATTTTTTTTTCATTTATTTTTTTCAATATTCAACATTATTTTATAAAATTTTCAATATTCAACATTAATTTTTTTCAATAAATGCAGAAGTGTTCCATTTTTCCCTCTCTTTTTGAAAAAAAAGAATTAATTAAAATTTAAATATTTTTTAAGAAAATGATATCTGGAATAAAATATAAATGCAGAAAACGAAGTATGGTTCAAAACAGTTAACTGATTACAAATTTTATTCTGCAATACCAAAAAGTTATATAAACTTTTCACATTTATTATCTACACTAAATACATGTAAAGTGTTTCATACTATTCATTTATCCATATTTTAAATAGAAAAAAAAAACACTTGCAGTTATTGATGGCATAAATTAGTCATTTTCATATTATAAACACTTCAATAATTAAATCATAATATTTAATTTCTCTTTCATTAAATTTCATACATCATTTTCACTCGGAAAATATTTATAAATAAAACTAATACCTTACATTGTAAATCAATTCTGCACTACAACACTTCTAAATGTATAGTAAAATATTCAAGAGCTTGACTTTATATATTGCCTATATATCTTCAAATCATTCACTATGAGAAATTTGTAAAATAGCAATGTTTTAAGCTCTACATTTCACTTAAAAATCTGCACTTTATTTTTAAAGATTTAACGCTTAATTTCAGCACATATTTCTTTTACTATTACACAAATATATATGTGATAAGGCGAAAGTAACTACAGATTATAGACTGATTTACTTGATCACTTTGTGTATGCATATATGGTGCTTTATAAACTGAAGTAAAAGTTTTTTAAATTTATTTCTAAAAATCCCAAAATTATGATTTGAAATTATAGAAATAAGCCTTTTCTAGTAAAATACGTGACAAAGAAATATGTTGTATTGAAACTCATGAGCACAAATTGTTGAAGTACAAATACAAAAATTAATGTTTTGGGCACCATTTATTAAAAATGATCTTTTAGCTGAGATGATAGGGGCTCAAGATGGTTGAGTGTTAAGACGCATATTTGGAGTGAAATGTCTTGGATTCTATCTAGTAACTACTGAATCACGCAGATTTTTATAAGGTTTCGTTTTTCCAGGAACAATTATTGGGGTGAATGCTTAGACGTTTTTATGGATTTTAATGTGTATGTTAATATGGACAACAGTTTGTGGAAGGGGTAAGTTAGTGCAAAAAAGTACAAAATTCCAAGGGCCATTGAGCAAATTTTAATTCTTAGGATGGTCACTATGCTATTTCAAATTATAAAAATATGCTTAATTAATTAGCATAATTTTTTAATGCATTTCTTTTAAAAATATTAAAATGTTACACACAAACATTTTATCATTTTTTAATCATTAAATATACTGTATAACATTTAAGACAAGAGATTTATGAATAATAAATAACAATATTTCTAAATATCTAGATAAATTTTCTAGAAATTCTTTGCAGTATATGTGAAAGACATAAATTTAAGCCTTATAAATACTATATGTATCTAGATAAATTTTGAAATTATTTTACAAAGATCTCACATTTAACAAACTGAATGTGAAATAGCTACTGGTTTAAATCTTTGTAATGGTTAGATTTTCCTTTGAATGATTGTGTTTCAAGTTTTCCATACTCTCTCTCTCGTAAAAATAAAAATTCTGAATTTTAAAATGATTTCCTCTAAGCAACGATCAAATGTACTTCTCAGATTAAAGTTGTAAAATTAGAGAATTCAGCATCCTTTAATGTTTGCATAATAACAAACGAATGCTTCTGCGTCGAGTTTCTAACTATCACGAGTAATTAAATTAGGCGAGATGATCTCTAGTAAAAGGGGATCACTTCGCTAAGTTTAATCCCATCTGGCCTTTTCTAGGCAGATAAGCTTAAAATGCATCTTTACAATAAAGCACGGAAATATATATTCCTGGTAATTAACCGAACATCTCTCCAGTGTGGCAACAGCAAGTCTTTACCCCTTTTAAAGGAGGCCGCGTTCATTAGACATTGGTAAATAATGGTTGCACATCAGCAAGGAGAACTAATGGAAATCCTTCAAAATCTTGACGAATTGGACCACATAAATGGAATTTATTCCATTCTAATTCGTTACACAATCAATCTATTTGCATAGAGAAGACTTAGGGAAGTGGCGTATATTAGTAAAACGCATTTAAATTTCGAAACATCAAATTCCAGTTTTCTAAGCCTTTTACTCTAATGTGACAAGAGAACCACTTGGTGAATATTTCTCTTCTATTTTTAAAAAACTATTTCAATAATATAAAGCTTTTAAATTAATTTTGAAAATATTAAGTGCAAAAGTTACTTAAAGATAAATTGGAATTATATAAATATTGAAAACCGTTACCCCAATGATTCTAAAATACCAACTTGGGAATCGCACCTGTATTTATTTTAATGATAATATACATGTAGTAGATAATCTGTTAGGATTGAATACGTCCACTGATTAGAAGGAAAGGATTTCAACATTAGATATGATTTGAATAGCTGAACGCCAAGCTTATAATAGAATTTAGTGCGCAGAAGTAAATTATACATAATGCCAATTGAGTGTCAATTATTTTTAGAAAAAAAATTAAAATGATATGCCATTACATTTAAATTAAAAATGTTAAAATAGTCTATCTACATTTTATCAATAATATGTTATTCAAATTACTTAAATAGTAATAGTTAAATTTAAATTAAATATAATTTAACATTTATCTACTTATGAGAGATAAATTCATTTTTATGAATTATAATTTTACATATAAAATTTTATGCAATAAATATTTTTGTTAGTGAAAAAATTAGCATCTCTTATATAAGTATAATATAATACAGTATATATATATATATATATATATAAATATTACATATATATATATATATATATATATATATATATATATATATATATATATATATATATATATATATATATATATATATATATATATATATATATATATATATATATATATATATATATATATATATATATATATATATATACCGGGTGATCCAAAAGTCAGGACGAACTTTAAAAATGAATAATTCGAAAACGAATCACGATACAAACATGCGGTTTGCACCAAACGGATGGAAAAGAAACTGGGTTTTGTGTGGCAATGAAAAAAAAATAGTTCTGTTGGCGACCAACAGATAGCGCTATAGTGTTTTATTGAAACAAAAGATGATTTGCAAATCAAACAATGATCAATGAAGTCAGATTAATTACTGTTAATTAGTACTTACTACAGTAAATATTCAATGTGCTGTCCATCATTCAGAAGTAAAGCTGTGAGACGAGTCACCACACCATTCACAACAATTAGTAGCATTTCTTGCGTTATGGCAGACACATTTTGGCGGATGGCATCTTTCAGTGCCGCTAGTGATGCCGGTTGGTAGCTGTACACTTTTGACTTCAAGAAGCCACACAGCCAAAAGTCACAGGGTGTGAGATTGGGAGATCTTGGAGGCCATGCGTGATTAAAATAGCGACTGATAATGCGATCCTTCCCAAATGTTGACAGTAGCAGGCTTTGCACAGACAGAGCAATATGAGGTGGTGCTCCATCTTGCATAAAGGTGACTGTTTGGAGTGCCTGTCGCGCTTGCAGTTCAGGAATAATGCTGTTCTGTAGCAGGGCTTGATATCGCTTACCGGTGACAGAAACTGTTTGGAAACCTGTCTGTGTGACTTCCTCGAAAAAAATGGATCAATTATGAAATCAGCAGTGAAGCCACACCAGACTGTCACTTTAGGCTGTTGCAAGGGTACCTCAACAAATGGATGTGTATTTTCTGTGGTCCACACTCGACAATTGTGGGTGTTAACTGCGCCAGAGAGTGTGAAATGTGCTTCAGCTGTCCAAAGCACAGTGTGAAGCCAGTGTTGCTGCTCTTCCATCTTATTGAAGACCAAATTCGCAAAATGTCGGCGAGAGTCGAAGTCAGGAGGTTTCAGTTTTTAGTTATGTTGTAACTTGTAGGGATACCGTTGCAAAGTTACTCGAAGCACTCTCCAGACACTTCCGTGCGACACTCCTGTCTGCCTCGAAACTTCTCGAGCACTGCACTCCCCATGTGCAGCAACCGCCGACATGGCTTGCACCGTCTGCTCCACTGTCATGGTAACAGCAGCTGCAGTTGAGGAACGTCCACTTCTTTGACGTGATGCCAAAGAACCTGCAGCTTCAATTTTTTTCACAATTTTGTTCAATGCAGGAGACGTTATTGGTCCTTTGCTATCTCGCATACCCTTCATGTAGCGATATGCTCGCAATGCCGCAATGGCACTTTCCAAATTCTTATAAAACAGTTTAACTAAAACGGCTTTCTCAACTGTGGACAGCATTTCGATGCATACCAGCTTCGACTACCATTACCTGTTGCACTTGCTTCTTTTTTTATTGTTTGTTGCTTTGCATAATCCTACATCAAAAATCCGATAGCGCCATCTGTTGGTCGCCAACAGAACTATTTTTTTCATTGCCACACAAAACCCGGTTTTTTTTTTATCAGTTTGGTGCAAACCGCATCTTTGTATCATGATTCATTTTCGAATTATTCATTTTTAAATTTCGTCTCCTGACTTTTGGATCACCCTGTATATATATATATATATATATATATATATATATATATATATATATATATATATTATATATATATATATATATATATATATATATATAAATATATATATATATATATATATATACATATAATGTAAGTTAAATGTTAAGTAACATTTAACTACCAGTCCTGCATAACATACCATCCAAATGATGTAAGAATGAACAAAAAGATAATGAAAAAATGAATTATTTTTTCCTGCAATAAAAAATCTGCATAACTTAATAATACCATAATTTAATTGTACCATATAAGATAAAAATTATTATTAAGAATAGCATTTAACGAATGTTTTGTATTATGATGATGCCATTCTTTTGACTATATTACTTGTCTTAAGATTAAAGAAAATGATCAAAATTATTTTAATGTATAAAATAGTTCTTTGATAATATGCAAATTTTAACAAACTGCAAACTTTAATCTTTCTGTTAGCCCATAGTTATATCTTTGCAAATTTACGTAAGTGTAATATAATCTGCTGAGGTATTATAGAATATGTAATACTTAGTATATGGATATATAAAAAAATAAACTTCATGGCACGACAGCCCATTTGGGCCAAGGCCTACAGTGCCCATAACTGTTTTCATGACCGAGGGCCCTGGGGTGCGAAGCATATGTCTCAGTTAGGTGGTCAGCCTAACGTAAGACCCCCAGTGTTTAGTTCCCAAGCATGCTTGGTACTCAATTTATCGACCCACTGAAGGGATGAAAGGCTGAGTCAACCTTGCCCAGCCGTAGGATAGAACCTCGATATTCAAGTGAAAATGATTAAAATTATATCTTTTAAAATGATAAAGTGTTTATTTTCATTCGGCGTATTTAGAATATAAAATGAATAATATAATTTTCCTAATATTATATTAGAAAACTTATAAATAAATTCAATTTAATTTTAAGTATTGTAAAATTAAAAAAAATCATGTGAAAAATTACAAGTATTCTACACTTTTTTTAAGTGCAGAGAACAGAAATATTTTTTCAAAACATTAATCTATGTTTCTTAGAACAGCGAGCTATGTAATCTCTGAAGTAATCTATGTTAATTAATTCATGTATAAAAATAATGAATTCTGAGTTAATCATTCAAATTTAGTTATAACCTCAGCAGGAGATACCGACAACTGCTTTTATTATCAGTCTTTAAGTAGAAAAGCAATTGAAAATCAATATCTTCTTCGGAGATTGTGACTAGAAACCTTAATGACCTTTATCAACCTATACAGAATGTTTTTACAAAATTCTATATCTAGATTTGAGCGTTAATTGATTAATGACAAAATTATCTCCTTGTTGCTTTTATTCTTTATGTAATAAATCAAGTAACGCTTGTTGATCTTATTGGCTTGATTTTACACTAAAGTAAATACATCTTTATTACTCTTTGTTTAGAAGAAATATGAAGAAAAAATTATTTTGAAAAAAAAAATCTTTTTATGTCATGTATAAGGGTATTGTTTAAACTTTTTATCATAAAACACAAATGAGTATAATTAATTAATACTTTTGTGATTGCTAGAGTTAAATTGCAATTTATTTTATATTATCATATTTACGAAAGTGGATTGAAAAACGCATTTTTCCTTATTCCCTTAAGCTAAAATTAATATAGAATAAATTCATTTTTTAATTTATTATTAAATGGTTATTTTTTAGTGATAGATAAATATTTCAGATGTTTTTTTAAATATATTGAGGAAAGATTATTGCTCAGAAACAATATTTTTTTGGTTAATCACTTAAATTAAAAAATACAGAATTTTGTTTAAAATGAATAGTTTTATAAATACTTTTCAGTACAACTTAAATTTTATTTTCAACTTGTTTGAATAATTGAATTTTTTTTTAAAATAAGTTTTTTATGCACAGTAGATATTCGTTCTAGGATAAGAACAACACACACCCACACAACACAAAACAATCTGTTAAATAATAATTATATAATAATTATTATTTAACAGATTGTTTTGGTCTATAACTGGCATCTTGGTGGTTCAATCACGGACAACTTATACCGCTTGATTAATGATTCTATTCAGAATTTAATTTATTCGTTCTTCGAAAACAAAATAATTTTGAAGCTAAAATTTTGTTAAAATCATAAAATTAACTTAAATTTATTATTCACATTTGAACTGTTGCTTAAAAGCGCCCTCACCTTTTGAATATTATATATTTAAAATAAATGATAAATTTGTTTTACTGATAAATATAAAATATGAAAATGGGATTGTGTGTGTGGCTTAGATTGATTAATTTGGATGAATATTGGTTTTAGGAATATTGAAATATACATTTAGTAAATACTTTCTTTTTGGGGATAGTACAGATAATCTCATGAAATTCTTGAATATATTTTTGTTTGTCTAACTTTGCTGCGAGTTCTTAGAATTATTCTTCAGCAAAATATTTTTGACTGTAATAATCTAAAATTTGATTAAGCATTAAGCATTTTTAGAACTACATTAAATGTATAGAACACAATGTATTCAGATTCCTAGTCTACAGACATTTAATCTTTAAAACACAAAATACCTGTAGATTAGGAATTTGATTAGATAATTTTCTATACATTTGCTGTTATTCTATATGTTTTCTATGGATCTTCTATACATTTGTTCCATTTTTGTTCATAATACGTTACAGGATAAAACCAATACTGAAAATTTTGCTCATTTTCATAAAATCCAAAAAAATAAATAAAAAATACCATTGTTTTATACATAATATTCTAAGATAATAAACTTTTTAAAGAGTTTAGATTACTATTGTGTTCTTAACACAGCAAATTTATATCATATGCAATTTGAAGGGGAAATTTTAAATTGGGAATACTAATATGTAAAATGAAATAGAAAAATTTAAAAACAATATATTTTCCAATTCAATAGCTTTTATATTGTTAGAATAATATTTCTTACATCTCAATAATACTTTTGTAACTAATTTCGGTATTTGCAATAAGAATTTATTATTTTAAAAATGCATATTTTACATATGCACATAGCTCCTTTGTTTTTAGTAAGTTTACTAAAACATATTTAATTTAATAGTCCTATGACTGTAGACAATTTTTAATAAATATATTATCTTTTGTATATCAGGTATTGTATTCAATGCACTTAAAATATGCTTAATGTATGATTTAATAAAAATAGATATGTTATTGAACTTTAAAACCCTTAAAATATGTTGCTTGAATGATAACTATATATACAACTGTTAAAATAGTTTTCCAAAGAATTAAAAAATAAAATGGAAATGTTATTATTATTTATTATTTGAAATTTAATCTTTTTAAATATTCTGTAAATAAAACAGATAAACTTAATGAATGTTCTCCCATTAGTTCATAAATTTTCAACTTAAAATGAGAAGTTTTGAATAAATATCGCTTTGCATTTGTGGCAAATCTACATGACACAGATATGATGACAATAATTTATCACTTGGACATGCTCTCCTCACATTAAACCACAAGAACAGCAATGAATTGCTCTTAAGGTCTATATTGTACGTTTTTTTTAGTCACTGGTTACTCGCACTTTATTCTTGAAATTGAACTGTTGCCAACACTCAATAAAAAATGTCATTGCGAAGAATCTAAAATCTAGACGTTCAAATCGTTAAGTCTCACGTAGAACGATAATCTGATGATGCTGGGGAGTTGCCAACAATTGATCCACCCCTCTCTGGACAAATAGTTGTAAAACTCCTCCAGTTTCTCGAATTCTTTTATCCTTCTCAAGGCATCGAATTCTAAATGCTCCTTAAAGGCTTCTGCACAGGCGGAGAAAACAAAGAAAAATTCTATTTAAGTTGCTAGAATTATCTGAGGATATTTTAAGGAAACGAAAAACTTCCTTTTTTTGAGCAGCCAATAAAACAGATATTTATCTTCATTTGCAAAAAGATACCATGCTTAAGTTACATTTTTCCGATAATCAGTCGCATAAGCCGGAAATGTCGCTTAGTTTACAGATGATTAATTATATTAAAACGATAGAAATAAAAGGTTAGAAGAATGAAAAATGGAAATTAAAAGCACTAAAAAAAGTAATTTGAATTTGAATATGAGCGTATATATTTCATGCTCACTTTGAATATGAGTTTATATATTTCATAATTATTGCAAAAGCTAAATTATTCTGGTTATTGAAAAATATATTCAAATATATTTCATATCTAGTAACTCTTTAAATATATATCTTTTTTTATTATATAATTTTTAAAATAGTATAAAAAACTCTCCTACATCTTTAAGTTTTAAAAATTACAGAAAGGAAAGGAAATTAACTTTAAGTAAATAATTATATTTTTAATTTAAAAATTAGCAAATACTGTGTGTCATTGGTTATTACAGAACTATTGTATCTTAGGGTATTTTTTTTTCTTACATCTAAAATATTTTTATAGTGCATATATATTTTTAAAGCAAATTGTGATAATTTTATTTATAATTCAAATTATAAATAGATCAAATTAAAAAAAAATATTATAATTATTTCAGCGCGTAAGTAGCATAAATTTCTTAACATTTTTAGGCATAAAAATATCTGTGCACGGAAAAAAATTGAAGAAATTTAAGTTATTTACGGGCTGAAATAATCATAATAAATGTTTTAAACTTGACTTCTAATTTTTGTTTTATTAAAAAAAAAACTTTATATATAATCCCAATAAAAAATATTTAGTTTTGAACTCAGCCACATGTAACAACAACTTAGACTTACTCTAAATCGTGACGTTAAAAATCTAATGATAAATTAAAAATTTGCAGCTGGTTTTGCAATCAAGTGCTTAATAAATATCAATATTATTTGAAGATTCATTTTATTTTGTTTTGTTAGGAATTAGAATTATTTTGCGTGTATTTTACTTTCGAACACAGAATGATCACTAAATAATTCACATTTTAACTATGTCAAATTTAAAGTTTAATACCTATTTATTTATTATTCTTTGATTTTCCATTGATTGATATTTATATTATATTTATTGATATTTATAATTTAAATATTCATATTGATAGTTCATATAATTGCTAAAATATTACAAGGCCAAATATCACAAAATTTGGTTTAAATCTGAATTGTATATCAAACTTTTTATCAATTATTTTATCATATTATTATTTAACAATATTTTTTTCAATTACTATTAATTAAATATTCTTTTTTATTGCAGAATCATTTTATTTAATTAATTTTATTATTTTAATACTTAATTCAATATGATATATTTTAACAATTGAATTAAAATGTTATAGTTTTAAATATTTATCAAGCAATATTTAGCAAAATTGGATGAATGAGAGATGCTTTTCAGGTATAATTCTCCTTCCTTGCCAAAGTAGTGTGGCAAGGCGAAATAATCAGGAATTAGTGAAATTTTCTTTTATTATGGTATGTTAAATGTTTATTTTACAACATTATCAAATCTTATTTTTTTTACTGATTTTTTTTATTGTTTATTTTATTTATTTATTTTTTTGCTTTTTTACTTTTTTTAAAAGAATAAAAAAGTACGTTTTCGGTCTTTGAAGAAAAAAGTTTTATATGTGATAGTAAAATATTTTTCTACTTTGTTCAGAAGAATAAGGTAACCATTTATGCCTCTCTTTAAAATGATATCTTTGTTAAGTTATTAGTTTTCTATGTATAAGTTTTAACTTACGAATTTCACTAACTCAGTCTAAGAAATCCAATTTTTGTTCAGTTATCTGTTGTTTTGTCACCGGATTTTTAAATTTTATTAACCTAGATAATAACAATTCACTTTAACATAGATGATAATATAATTTCATTTTGACAAAAGAGACTCAATCTGATCAACAATCTTATTTACAAAAACACTTCTGAAAATTTCTTATTCTGAATGACGAGAAAGGCAGCAAATTGAGAAAAATGAAGATAAAAGGGAATTTATGAAAGCCATAAACAATGTATGTAATTATCTTAGATCAAACTCTTTCAAATGGATAAATTTAATATTTTTTCTTCTATTTTAATGGCTTCCAAACAATGTGGGATCCATTACTCTTTAGAAAAAACCATTTCTGTTAAAGTCAATTTTCAATAGGCACTGTCTTCCAGAAAATGTCACCCGATAATGTTTATTGTTTTTCTGGCTTAAACCGTGGACAGTATTATTTGGCGATAATTGGAAAAAATCTTGAAAATTCTATTACAGTGCTATAAAATTATCAGTTTAAAGAACTGTGAAAATTAAATAAAAATGGAACTAAGTCTCAGGTCATTGCTTCATGAGTTATTACTAAACGACTAAAAATGTTACAAACAATTGTGAAAACTACATGTAAGAAAAGAAATACTTAATACTTATCAAAATTATTAGAATCTGTATTTGGTACAAGAGATATTTGACACATATTTTCATAAAGAGTTTGCGAAACATGTTAACAGTCAGATTATCGTTTTTCCCTTTTTTCAAGGATTAATCCAGACATTTTAAGAAGATTTGATTTTTCAAGAGGGCTGTTTTTCAAAAAAAATATTTTTAAAATGCCTATAATTTTATAATAAAATATATTTTAATTGAGAATATTGTTTTAATTCAAAATATCATTTCTAAAGATTTATTTACCTGACTTAAATAATACTGTCAGCTTCCCTTTCTAGTATAAAAGAAGGAAAATTTACAATAGTTTCTTAAAATGCATTGACTGCTCAAATGCGTTAACATTTTCAAAAAACAATTGTAGTAATGGTTTGTAATGCTTTCTTAAAATGTATTAATTATAAAATTTTACATAATGAATTTATCTAGTAATTTTTAAGTAGCTGAATTTCAGTTTGGAGTCACGTTTTCTATAAATTTAAGAGATTTCTTTAAAGTAAATCAGTTTTATCTTTTAGTATATCAATATTTTCTTGAATGAGAATTGCATAGATTCACAAGCATTTATTTAACCTTATATGTGCGCATGTAGTAATAAGAACTTAAATGCCATTTTCTGCTATCAATAACTTTGATCTAAAGTGTAACTTTTCGATCGAGTAATGCAGTTTTGCCAAAAGCAAATGATGAATTTCCGAGTCCGACTTATATTGCAGGGGTGGACAACCTGTGGTTCGTGAGCCACATGCGGCTCTTTGAAAGATTATTTGTGGCTCTCGTTATATTTATCCGAGTTCCCTTTTTATTTTTGTGTTATTATATTAAAAAAAATATCGTAACGTGTTTCAAAATGTTTTTTTAATTACTGACAACAAATATGAAAGACTAAGTGCAATGTTGTAACAAATTTCATTTCCCTCCAAGTTAAGAATAATTTGATTCATCGAAAACTACTCAAACGAACATAAACAGTGTCGTAATCGTCATTAAACGATTGACTCCAGACCGATTTTGAATTTATTAACATAAATGGCAATGAAGAGTTAACATTGTACTTTGAAGGAAACAATTTTTATCACTCTTGCTATAGATATAATTTGTAATCTAGAATTTTTGGTTAGTTAACTATAATTGTTTTCGTAGTATATATCACGTGTGATCATTGTTTTAATAACACTACACTTATATCGTCTAAATTTATTTATTTATTTCCAGTTTTATTAAAAATATAAAGACAGAGAACGAAAATAAAAAAATAAAATATGAGCAGGGAAATAAAAGTTTTAAATATATTAGTGGGAGGAGAATTTCTTTTTTATTGACAGTAATGGAAAAGTATTGTGTTCATTGAAATTCTGCGGTCAAAAATTATAAAGCTAGAAATTTATGTCGACATTATGAAACCAATTATTCTCAGTTTTCTAATCAGTATCCAAATGTTTCGAAATTAAGATAATCTTGCTTCTCTAAAATCAAATATAAATAAGCATCTGCCAAATTTGATGATCCTTAGCAATGAAGCAAATTATGTGGTAGAAACCAGTTTTGTTATTGCTTGGAATATTGCTCGTGTAAAACGCACGTGGAGAGAAAGAGATTATTTAAAAAAGCACTTGGAAGAGATGTACTTTAAGTTTTAGATCCAAATAAATGGACATTGCACTAAGTTGTTTCGCAAATTCCCATGTCGAAACACACTACCAAACGACACTTAACTGCAATTAATACATCGCTTGAATATAATTTAAAAATGGTTTGTAGAACTGTAAGGATTCAACTTAGGCCTTGATGAATCGACAGATATCAAAGATCTTCCGCAATTTTCAAATTTCATGGGCTTTGTTTTACCTGACTTAGCTGTTAAAGATCAATTATTAGATTTAGTAGCACTTTAAGAGTCTAGCCATAGTGTCGGTATTAGAAATACTTTTAATTCAGTATTGAAAACATTTGAAGTGCCTATAATAAACTTGTAAGCATTGCAACTGATGGAGCTCCGGTAATGCTGAGTAAAAAACCGGTCTTATTGGGTTTTTAGGAGATGTGTGCGATTCTCAAATTCCACCATTCACACTAATTTACTGATTCACCGAGAACATCTAGTTACAAAATATTAAAAATATCCTGATGTGTGTGTGTTATGAAAACAGCGTTACACATTGTAAATTACATTCACATCTATACAAAAAATCATCTACAGTTCAAAAATAACCTTTATTAATTAAAGGACGAAGAACTTCCAAATGACATTAATTTCTTTTGTATTGTTAGATGATTACCTAGTTAGAATGTATTGAATCGATTTGTTGGATTTCATAATTTATTCCTAAACAAGAAATAATCTATTCAGAATAAGATGATGTCGAGTGGTTACACGATTTAATGTTTTTAACTGATTTCATGAAACATTTGCAAGCACTGAATTTACAATTGCAAAGGAAAGATTGAAGAATTTCTGACCTCCCATATTGCAAAATTAGTTTACTAACTAAATTACAGCTTCTTCAAAAGGACATCAAAATTAAATATATTGTTATTTTCCTCGAATTACCTATATATATATATATATATATATATATATATATATATATATATATATATATATATATATATATATATATATATATATATATAGATATATATATATATATCAAGAGGGAACCAATTTTCCGAGCTGGCAGCCGAATGGTTAGCGCTCTTGCCTTCGGTTCAACAGTTCGTGGGTTCGAATCCCACCTTGGGCATGGATGTTTGTAGTGGTTCGGATTCCACTTTAAGCCGTAAGTCCCGGTCTAATTAGCCCTCATATGCAAAAAATGATCGTTGAGCGACAAACAAACCAAACCAAACAAACCAAACCGAACCAATTTTCGCAAGTCTGTCTGCCTGCTCATTTACAAAAACATTGCAGTGTCTCAAGATCCATTGAAGAGTGGTCCTTGATTTCATTCTGAGTTAAAAAATGGTTGTCAAATTATTTTAATTTTCCGAACAACGTACTTATGTGAAACATTTTATTCCACTTTAAAATTCGTGAAATTCAATCACCGATCAGTATCAACTAACCAATATATCAAAGAATTACTGAGAATTGCTCAATTAATTATCACCAATTATTAACCAAATTTTAAAGAATTATCACAAGAGAAGTATAAAATAAATGTGTTTAATTTTTAAGATTGAAATTCAACACACACAATTTCGGTACTATTATTTATATGTTTTCAATTAATATAATTTTTGTAAAAAACTTTTAATATCTTTTAAATACGTTTATATTGCTCTCACGAAAATTTAAAATTTTAAAAAATGGCTTGGTCTATCAAGGAACTTGACCACACCTGTTATATTGTTATATAAATTCTCATTTTAAGTATATTTTTGATAAATTAAACATCAGTGGGTTTGTAAAGCAAATTTCTTTCAATTCCTTTAAAAAGTTTATTTACGATCGAATTTTTTTAACAATTTTAATATTTTCTAGAAAACTTGCATTTTAGTACATGTTTATAAATAAAATTTTAGTTAATTAAAAATTATATTTCTAATTTTTATTGATATTTATCATTATGTAATCTTTCATTATTTGTTTAGTAATTAATTCCAAATAGTTGACAATTTAATCAAATGTAATATTTTTTTTTTACCTCAAAAATCTAGTTTTATCTAGTCATGCCGGATATTGCTATTGCTAAGAACATTAAGTTTATAGCTACAACTTGAATTTACTAATTAAATTTGAATAATAGATAATATTTTAATAAATTAGAATTTTTAATTTTCTAGATAATATATTACAACATTTCATCTATTGCACAAAGTTTAGAGCTCACAATGTATATGCTCTGTTTTATATTTGTGAAGAAATATATATATTTAACAAACTTAAAAATGATTGTCAAATGCAAAATTTACAAAAAAAATTAAATTAGAAATTTTCTTAAAACGCGTAAAATAGAGAATAAAATACGAGTATTATAATCAAACATTAAACAACTATTTTTCTTACAACTTCGAACACTGGATGACTAACCTATATCCATAACAAGGCCGGAAATTGCTACTCATTTATCGTTACCATTGGGCACCTGTGAAACAAGTCACGGGAAAGGAGTTGTACAACTCACAACAAAATTGTTTATAGGATCATACCACCACAAACACTTTTATAGGGTGTGCCACATTTATTCATCATCTCAGAAGAAACAGAAAAATATAGAGAGAAAGAAATATCCAGTATCGAACCCGAGATCAACATCCTATTAATCAAGAATGCTAAGCACTTAGCCTTCTGATGGTTATTCATCATCTAGGTCTTATAATTTTAGCTATATTTTGAGAAAGAAGGAACGGTATTTATTAAGCACAATGTTAACTTTTGAATTTGTTTAGTTATGTAAATACGAAATATCATTTATTGTACGAATTTATGACAAATGTCATTATTTTGGGAAAATTGTTCTCATATTTTATGTTTACAAACTAATTTAAAGTATAATGAAAATGTAACTGAATTATATTGAAATGCAAAAAAATCCAACTAAATCTATATTGCTATTTTCATTAAACTGCCATTCGATTCTTTTCAGGAAGGAAAATATTCCAAAAAAATAGGTTTATTTTATTCTTCATGTGGGGTGCTTTTTTAACGCAAGAGTCAGATGTATTTTTATATTACCTAAAGCATTCTTGAAAAATAAAGCGGTATAATATTTTTAAACAAAAAGAAAATATATGTGTTTTTTTAAAAAAATAATAATTTATAATCCTCTTAGTATTATTTTTTTAAATTATTTCAGCTTTTTAACCAGATAAAATAGTATCATATTAATAAAAAAATTATGTTTTTAGAGGAAGTATTTAATCATTTAAAGCTTTGAAAGATTTGGTATTAATTAAAGAATTTGATAATATTATCTTTACAGTATAATATGTAGGTACTGCCTAATTGAATATGAAAAATTCTGTTTATAAGTTTATATTTATTATTTGCGTAATTTTATTTACATATCTTAATATCATGTTTAATGTTTATAGTTTTAATTAGTCTAAATATTAAATGTATTTTTTTTGGCATGAACACTTTATTTTTAATATACTACTTCGTTTTTTAAATATAGCTAAATATAAATTAAATATCAATAGATAAATTCTAATTTTTGTGCTTCAAGAAATTATTGATAATATTTATGCTTAATGAATATAATGTATTTCTAGTCAAAGTAAAATGATATTGTATTTTCTTATTCTAAATAATTTGTTTTGCTAGTAATCTCATAAATTTAAGAGGCATAATTTTTATCTTACCTTGTTATCTCCACACACCATACCAAAATTAGATAAATAAACCTTTATCTCTTACGCTTAATATTTTCATTATATATTCAAAATATTTACTATCAAACTTAGCGAAATGTTTGATAAGACTATTTATTATAGTAACATAGAATTTTAATAAATAACATAATCTAAAATATAAACACGAATTACACTGAAAAGGAATTTGACATAATTATTTTGATAGAGAAAATTGGTTAAATTTTTCTTATTCATTCAGATGTTAAAATCTCAGAAACTTTGCGAATCTACTTCCGTCTCAATTATTTCTCGTTGGCCATCACAAGAAATACTTAAACAAAGCAAACCGCACATTTGGGATTTCCAGGGAACTTCAGAATTTCTTAGAAAAATAATGCCTTAAGCAAATATATTTCTTGCATAAAACATTCGAAAATATTTGGTGCTTAAAATCAACTATATCATTGGAAGACGAGCGGGGAAGGTCTGTTTCCGGCCATTAAAATTCCCATGATGCAACAGCAAGTAGAACTTGAAATGCACAAAATGAGTTACAGAGTATAAGAAAATACATGCGGAGAAAAAGTTGCTCTAAGAATAAAGATCATGGCAAAATCGATGTTGCTAAAGATCTTGGGAAAACTGTATTTTTTTTTCTTTTGGCAGTGCATCCCCCACTTAGATTTAAGCATTTGAGAATAGAGAGCAATACTAGAGATAGAAGAAAGATCGTTTGGATCTTCTTTTCTTCCTTTTGGTGTTTTGTTTCCAAAGGAAGGAAACGTAATCCCTCGCTTGGATTTTGGTCCCGAGACGTCTGGAAGGTATTTCTTTCTGGAGATTTAACGTTATATCAGAAAGAAAAAAAAGATGATGAGAGAGAAATATTGAATTCATCAGTTCACCATACACGAATGATGAATTATAATTATTTTGCTCTTGCATGAGAACGAAATTGAAAAGTAAAATTTTGTAATGAAAATATGAGTGAATCAAGCCATTTTTAATAATAAAATATTTAAAAGAATATAATTAGAAATGAATTAGTAATTACAGTGGATTTAATTTTTAAATTTTAATTTTACAATTAAGTAAATATTTAAAAAGATACAAATTATTTAAACTCATACATGTGTTTTCATTTTTATTCAAATTTAATTAAATTTTAGTAAAATTATAAAAGTATTTTATCAAAATTTATACAATATTTCACAAAGTCCCTAACAAGTCATTAAGATTGCAAAATATGTATAAACAATTGTACTATTTTTTTATATGATACAAAAATTAAATATAGAATTGTATGTTTTCATTTCGATTTATAATAAAATCCAGAAAGGTTTGGGCAACAAAGTTTGTACTTTTAAATTATAAACATTCCTGTAATAACGACAGCATGTTACCGGTTGTGAAGTTCTTAATACAGATCAAGATAAATTGAATTAGTCTATATTCTAATTAGGAAAGAGTAATGTAATATGTGATTTTCCATGTTGAAAAATTATCTAACAATGCAATTTCAATTGCACAATTTTTTCAATAATGGTAATAATTTGGTTTCTAACAACATAGATTTTCTGTGATGTTCTTTTACACAAAAAAATGTGGTTTATATGTATGCAGGATATTCAATTTTTGTTGCATTTATAAAGTAAAACAATTTTTTTCTATTTCTAATATGTTTTTAATTTTCTTCTCTCTGTAACAGCAATAATCATTGCATTTATCTTTTCCTAAAATATTATTTAGGCAACTATCTAAATAAATAAGCAGTTCATAAAAGTGCAGATTATATGTTTAAGAAAAAATATTTAACTAGGCTATAAATGAGATTTCGAAATAATTGATAAAATTTAATTCATATGAAATCCTCTGTTAGTATGGTGTTGTTGTTGTTGTCGTGTGCCAGCCAGGCTGGCAATATGGAGTGTGCTGCTCCACATTTCCAACTGAACCATATTTTGGTGTGGAGTCTTACTTCCTCAGTACACACATGCCATAGGGACCCGTTTATAGGGTAGGCAACCATTCACTCCACATTCATACAAGGAAAGAACAAAGACAGGATAGATAGAGAGAGCGAAAGTACATCCATGCCCGAACCGGGATTCGAACCGAGGACTTCCCTACCCGCAGTCAGACACGCTGACCACTAGACAAGTTGGGCGGCATTAGTATGGTGTAGGACTGCCTTAAGCATGTAATGATGCTTGATTACAACTAGGAATCAATTGATATAAGAGCTGAATGATTTTAAGAGGAATGTTGTACCATTCTTTATGCAGGTATTGTGAAATGTGTCAAAGAGTTGCCAGGGCATGATATATGGTATTGATGACGTATTGAAAGCATGGGAATAAATTATAAAGTTTCTAATATAATATGGAAGTCTGGTGACTATGTTTGCCAAGTTATATGTTTAAATTCATCCTTGTGTTCATCAACCTACGATTGGACATATCCCTCTGCATGATTCCGCTCATTAATTCACAAGTGTTTCCATTCTTTTGATATCATTTTAAAGATATCATTTTGATATCATTTAAATGAAAGAGTTGCTATTGCAACAGTGATACAGAATTTGATGTAAAATATATCATTAATTTTATCTAAAACTATTTAAATATAAAGTATAATATTAATGCAATCAGAATCATAAGAAAGTACATTTTATTTAAATATAGAGTAACATTTTGATGAATTACAATGTTAAAATGATTATTAAAACATCTTAAAGTAACAATGTACTTGTGAAATAATATTTATTATTAAAGAAGTAAAACAAAATTTGTTAAAATGAATGTTAAAAACTAAAAAAAAAAATAAAAACTGAATTTGTTTTAAATATTTATTCAAATTTGACATCGTCTTACTTGATAATATCCTCTACATATTTTTGTGTTACAAACTTCAATTTGTGTGTACTTTTGAATAATCCTTATATGATGTCCTTTTTGATTGACAATTTATAAATGAATTTCTTATTTTATATTCTTAATTTTTAGATCAGCATAATTAATTTTTGAAAATTATTTTATTTATTTTACGCGTTCATGTTTTAAGATAATTTTATTTAGCTATAGTAAGTTTTTAAAATGTATCAAATTAAATAAGATATTGAATATATCTTTTTGACAATCTAGATTTTACGTGGAGTTCAAACTGTGTCAGTCAACGAAATTAATGTCATAAAATACCTGATGGTACCATGAAAACATCCTATTGAACTGGAAATTCCTGGATTTAAAACCTATCCTATTTCTGCAAGTACAAATACTGAATATTTTTTGATATTTCAATACTTATATATATATACATTATAATATTATATATATATATATATATATATATATATATATATTCTAATTATTACATTATTATGCTTCAGCAAAATTAAAAATCTCAGAACAATCTTTAATTGTAAATTAAATTATTTACATCATAGCTCTTTGCAATAGATGGCAAAGTAAAAGAAAAAATGCTTAATTTTAATTTCCTGGTTGCCTTCCATTTATCTTAGGTACATCTAATGAACTTTTCTCTAAATTTAAATTGCCTTGTTTTAATGCTGCTGCAACTTTTTTATTTACATTCCATTTTTTGAAATCAAGTTAAAACTTAAAGTGTGACTACACATTCAATTCTTAAACAGATATCTTGCGATATAAAACTTATATGTTGAGAAATAAAAATATACATATCAAAACTTACAGTAAGTTAAGTAACATTTAAAAATTAAGTCAATAATTTATTACCTATTTCAAAAAATTTGAAATAGGAACATTCATTTTAGAATTGCAAGCATTTTAAATCATATTGTTCCATATATTATAAATTTTTTACTTGAACACAGATTTATCATTTTTGAATCAATATTTAAAATATATCAGAGTCAGAAAATATATAGATTTATTAATTCATTATCATATTACTGCTCCAGTGAAACAACGTTAGGAGGTATAAACCTTCACGCAATCTTACCTTATTCGTCTTCTATACTCCTAATAGTCTTCTAACGAGTTGAGTGATCAGTTGGCGAAATGCTTGGCGTTGTTCCTTTGGGAACCGAAGAGTGTGGGTCTAAATAAGTAGAAGGGAAAAGCAAAATAAGGGAACTGAGAGAGGAATTAAGGTCTCCATCTCTTGCCGAATATCCATTTGATAGATGGACCTGATTAAAGGACATTGCTTCGTTGGTGAGCCTTGAATCTTGTTTCTTAGATCGTCTTTCCAGGGTCCCATTACCTTTTCCGTTGGTGTTGTAGTAGTAATCAGTACCAAAATGACTTTTGTTGGTACTCGTGAAGTCTATTAGCTAAATGTCATTGAATCAATCAAGTGGGAAGGTGGAACAAAGTTTGGCTTTTGGTTTCAAGTGTGTCATGCAGTCAGATCAGATTTAAGGATAATTGAATTACCTTGGACCATTGATGATGTTGAAACAATATTCTCAAATTTGAATCTTTTCCTAAAACGTCTCTTACAATTCGTTGTGTTAAGCATAATAAAAAACGGTACATTTATGATAAACTGGATAATTAGTTATTTAAATAAATGATTATTTAATTTTTACGAATACTTTAATAAAATATCTCATAATAATAAAGAAAAATAAATTATATTGTAAAATTAAGTCTAATTACAAAATTTCAGTTGTTTTCTGTCATTATAAACACATTAGGTTCTCATAGATTAAATTCTTTATCGAAATTTCGAAGTTTAAACACTTTAGAAGTTTTGAGAAAGCTTTCTAAGGAAGTTTAGGTAAAACAAGTGAAATTATAAGTGGAGTTTCACAAAAAAATTCCCAATTATCTCAATATTCGTACAGCTCAAACATAAATATTGAAATTTGTTTAACATTTTTATTCCATCTTTCACTTAATATTTACTGTAACAAATTATTTTTTCGCAGTTCGGACAGTTACAAGATGGTAGGTTACAATATTGATCAAAATTAATAATAAAAAATAAGAATATTCAAAATTAATTAAGATTAAAATTTACTGAAATTTTGGATAGGCAAAACATGTCCCGTGTTTCAAGTATTTTCATTGTTCAAAATATTAATTAATTAAATAGAATACCAGAAGTTTTTTTCAAATAAAGTCAACACTTTGTTTGTTTCTTAATTCTTTAAGAGATTAGTAGTTATAGAATAATATGGGAAGAAACTTTTTTTTTAATGATATTATTAGCAAGGAAAACATTGGAGATCATTTCTCTAAAATTCACTGATATTTAAAACTTATCAACACTAGTTTACTTTCTCTTTGAATATTTGTAGTAGCATGAATGCTAAGCCGATGCTAATTATGAAATACTTTTCTTCACAAAAATAAGTTTTTACCAATTTTTCTATAATAAATACATAAATTCAACATTTCTTCAAATTATATCGTAAAAAGTTTCCTCTTTGAAAACCTTCATATTTCATTTAAAATTGGAAATTTCTATTAAGCAATAAAACATTTAATTTCAATATATAAGACGTAAAAGTAATTGTTTCAGTAAAACTTTTGT
Organism: Latrodectus hesperus; assembly: GCA_037975125.1. Lineage (NCBI taxonomy): Eukaryota > Metazoa > Arthropoda > Arachnida > Araneae > Theridiidae > Latrodectus > Latrodectus hesperus. Next base: position 67,269,938 of record CM075862.1, read on the forward strand.
TTACATAATAAAGATTCCTTCAAAGAAAATTAACTTATTCATAATAACAGTAAAAATGCATTTTTCTTAAACATTGCTTCATTAGTTAAGAACAACTTTGAAAGTTACCTCTCAATAACCTTGAAAATGTTATAGCAATTTACAAAGACAACATAATTAGTTTTGTAATATTTCGTTCGTGCAGCAACTGAAGAGTTAAAGCCTGCCGATCAACATTTCATTTATTCAACTTCTACTTCTTTCATCAATGCTTGTAATAATTTGATATATATACTAACTTTAATTTTTAATTCCCCGTTTAATTAATCCTCGAATACAAAAAGTGACCGTTTACAATACAAACCAACGGTATAGAAACAAATTTGAAACAAATTAATTTTATTTAGAGTAAAAACTTAAATTTAAATAAAATTATTCCAACATTTTATTATATTTTGAAGTTTGATTTAACTATTGATACCTTAATATATAGTTTCTCAATTCAAACACTGTTTACTGATATGTATGTTATATTAATAATCATTTTATTTGAAAGAAAATGGTTTCTAAAATATAATATTTATAATATATTGAGCGTTTCGTAATTTCTGATTATTCTTTTCATTTAGTAATTACTTTATATTTAATAATGCAGTATGTATATGTAAATTTATTTTATTTTTCATTGTTTAATATTTTTATTTTTATTAATAAGATTTTTTGTTTATAAGATTTATTTTATAAAACTATGTTTCCGCAGATTAATTAATAAGGAAAATTACTTTTCACTATTAATAAATCTGCGGAATTTTGTCCCTACATTTGTATAAATTTTCAATTTTTTTTCATAATTCAATATATTATTAAAAATAAATTAAAAATTATTGCAAACAGAACATTATCTACAGCTTCTAAAAATGTACATTATTATAACATACCTTACATTTACCTAACTATTAAAAAATCAGAATCTAAAATTGACACCAAAGATCATACTACTCTTTTTAGCTAAACTATTAGGTTGGGGAATAAGTTCATTGCGTTTTTACCAAAGACTTTTATTTGAACAAAAAACACTAAATAAATCAATAAGTTAATCAATTATATATTCACCGTTGCTGTTTACAACCTCTTCCCACCTCTCGACCCATTTGTTGATGCTGTTCCGCCAAAAATCACCAGGTCTGGTGTAAAGAAATTTGTTGAGCCAGTTTTTAAGGACCTCTTTGTTATCAAAGGTAACGCCCTTCATATGCTTTGACAAGGAGCGGAAAAGATGATAATTGGTCAGTGCAAGGCGGAGAGAATACGGTGGATGTTAAAGGACCTCCCATTCGAGCTCTTGGAATGTGGCTTGACGACTTGTGCAACATGGGGCCTGGCGTTGTCAGGAAGTAGTATGGTTTTACCATTTCCCGTGATTAGGTCTTTTCAGTCAAATAGCCTCATTATCGCGGTGTAGCTGGGCAATGTAGAGCTACTTGTTGACTGTGGCATTCTTTTCGAGCATTCACCCAGTAGAGGTCCTTAAAAACTTGCTCAACAACCACTTTGATAGCAGACCAGGCCATTTTTGGCGGACTGGCATTAACAAATTGGTCAAGAGGTGGGAAGAGGTTGTAAGCAGCAACGGCGAATATATTATTGATTAACTTATTGATATAATTATTGTTTTTTGTTTAAATAAAAGTCTTTGGTAAAAACGCTATGAACTTATTCCCCAACCTAATAATAACATTAGCATAAAAATTTAATTAAAAAATCCACATTATATTTTCATTCGAAATTTTTTTTTACAATTCAAAGCAGATTTCAAACGTTAAAATTTCTGCACAAAATTTACTTAATATAGAAGTGTAGGAAAAGTATAAAGTAAACAAAGCAAAATGGGTAATGCGGTAGATATAAAATACCAACTAACACAAAATATTAAAAATTATAAAAGAAAAAATTATGTTATTGCAAATTAGATTTATTTAATAAATGTTATATCATAAAAAATGAGTTATATAAGTAAATAAGATATTTCTCTTAGAATGCTTTTTTTGGTTCTTATCTTAATTGTTTAACAACATGTATTCTTTTTCTATGAACATTTTTATAGGTTGGTGAAAATTAGACTTTTATTTTAACAACTTCTCTACCTTTAAGGAACAACACTATCTTGCTTTTCAGTTTATATTTAATTGAGAATAAGCATAATAGTTTGAAAATATGAGACAGATTAACAATATATATGTTTGAAAAGGGAAAGAGAAACATGTATGAAAAATTATATGCATGAAAATCTTAAAACACTTGTATACACCACCTAAACTACTTAAATTTAAAATGTTAATAAGCTTCCAAAAATCTTGGAGATTTCGGCAAGTCTAAACAGTTTTCTTTAAAACATAAGTCTTGCCATTGTCATTAATTGCGTTTACATGAAAATTAATAAATCTATCATATCAGATCACGCTGTCATGGTATTAATATTGAAAAAAGAGCGCCTGATTATCTTAACATATTCAAAGTTCTGAGCAAATATGAATGATTAACGAGTATTTTTAATTTTAAAATTAATTTCCGGAATTAAAAGATTTGTCAAACTGGCTTCATGTCTAGATTAAAAGAGATTAATGTGATAAATTAAAGAAGGTCTAAAGTTCATATATCAATTTTTTAAAAGAGGAACATTTCAAAATAAACTTAAGAAAGAATAAATTTCCCGTGCATTTAATAGCTAACATTTAAATAAATGGTTAAAATATTAAGTTAAGTGATGATTAACATAAATACTTTCTATAAGCTGCCTATATTTTTAGAAGAATATTATATAATTTTATTACACGTTTGATAATTTTGAAAGCATTTTAGTAAATGTTTCCTGCTTCCATTTAATTATTTGTAAAAATGTTATATATATATATGTATATATATATATATATATATATATATATATATATATATATATATATATATATATATATATATATATATATATATATATATATATATATATATATATATATATATATATATATATATATAAAAGTATTATTTTTAGAAATCATAATTTTTTACTCAAAAATAGGCTTTATTTATAAAAATATAGGCACAGGTGCCATATAATCCGGTATGCTAAATTCTGAGATTGGCGATTTTTTGGCGGATTTTCTTATGTATCTGCCAAGCTCGTTTTTATTACATCATACATATGGAGACCTATAAGAATTATGCAGAAAATTCTATTTTGGTAACACTAGTATTTACGTCATCACGCATGACACGATACGTCATCTTGGTAACATTTTTTCATCGCCAAAAAAATTCAGAATTTGGAATCATGGATTATAAGGCACCTGTGCCAAAATATGCATTTTAGTTGATATATTGTTAATTATTTACGCATTATTATAGTAAAATTTAAAACACAATTCTTAAAATGATGTTTAACACTTGAAATAGCTATTATTGATAGGATGTTTTGTTACAAGAAAACATGTATTTTTAGTATGTGTGAGCTGTTGCTTTCTAATTAGCTAACAGATTAGTATAATGCAGATTAGTTACTAGCAATTATCAAAATACAATGTCAAGTTTAAATAAATCATGTGCTGCGTAATCTCTAATGACAAAATTTTATCTATAATAATGATATTTGTTTATCACTCATTCGGACTGGACTTGCACATTTTAATGACAGATTGTGTTAACATAATCGATGATTAAATATAAAGTTTATTGAATATTTCCTTATGTACAATTTCATAGTTCCATTTGATTTGATTTATATATAGTAATACGCGTAATTTACATAAATTAGAACAAATCGAATACTATATTGATTGATAAAGCAATTGAAAAAATATTACCCAAATGTCTCAAATGTTTTTCAAATAGAATTATTTATTGAAATCATTTGTGATAGAATTTAAATATGTACTGATCATTTTTGCTAACGATTTTAATTAAAGTGATATTTATACATAGAATTAAATAAAATAAAATGAAATATATTTTAAAATCAAATATTATTTTCTTATTTCACTAGCAACTGTTCATTCATTAATTTTTTTAAATATTCCATCAAAAGCTCATGAATAATTTGGAAATATTATTTCAAAATAGACACCCTCAAAGCATCTTACAAATATGTCACGAGAGAACTATAAGAGGATTTGGGCACAACTCTATGATAATCTGAATACTATATCCTGTCCCAATGGATCAGCTGACACTATATCATAAAAGTATGCAGAAAGGATTTGTTTATCAGTCTATCACTGCAAACGATTCTCTACATTTTTCTTTCTCCCTTTATTTTCTTTTTATATTTTACCCTTCTTTCCCATATTTTTCGCTGATGCTATCATATTGTCGCATACTTATTTTCTTCAATATTCAGGATAATTCACAGTTTAATAGTAAAAATTGATTAATTAAAATAATTTTTATAAATAATTAAATGTTATTTATAATTAATTAACTCGGATATTTATAAATAATTAGAGTTACATAGTTAAAAAATGCATATTGCTATATTTGTAGTTTGTGGTATTTACTAGCTTGTTATATATTTGTTTCACAGTATAATATATTTGTTGCTTAGTATTATAGAGAAAGTGAATTTGATATTAAAATTAGTTTTTTATATCAAACTAATTTTCTCAATGCATTGCTGATATTCAAAGCAGTGTAAAAATATATTTGCGTACAACTCCTAATACACACAATATTAAAATATGTTTAAATTATATAAATATAATTTTCCTCATCTGAATTTCAAATTCAAAATTTTTTAAAAATTTAAAACTTTCATGTGGGTAATTTGTTCTAACATTACAACAGTATTAATCAAACAACTTGTTATTTTTTTATAATTTTGGAAACTAGTGAAAAGTGTATGTCGATAAATTTATATCGAGTTCATATTTATATACACCCCATTTACATAATATCCATTAAAAAATAATTTAAGGACATTTGCTTTGATATTTGATACAATATAAAGAAAAATGCCATTATACAAATGTGTTTTCCATATATATTTAATTAAAAATTATAATGCGTTTTTTGTGACTATGAGAGTTGTACTGTACTTTTGAGTTACGTCTAATTTTTACTGCCATTCAAACAAAATGCAAAGAGAAATTACTGAGAGAATGTAATATTTAATAATAATTTCCCAACCATTGAGCGTAGCAATTATTTTATTATTATAATAAATAAAATTAATCAATTACCAAAATCAGTCGTCTAAATTTTCTATCATAATACAATGTTCCTCAAGCAGAACACAAATTTCATTAAAAAAATCATTATTAAATTCATTGCATTAAAATGCAATGCTACTTTCTCATTTTAAATGTTGTGCTTAGTAAGATAAAATGACCATATATTATAACTATAACTATATATATATATATATATATATATATATATATATATATATATATATATATATATATATATATATATATATATATATATATATATATATATATATATATATATATATATATATATATATATATATATATATACAATTACAATGAAAAATATTTAAAATACACAACGAAAGTAGTTCATTATGTAATAAATTAATGTTTACTGTTTTTTAAAATAAATAACCTTTCAAAATTCGGAAACATAAATGATAAATTTCAGAGAAACCAGCCTTTCTTTTTTTTTAAACAACCTTAAAGCATCATAATTAATTAAACATTGCGAACTAGCGTAAATATTTTGTACTTAAAATTTAAAAAAATATTACAAATTTTAAACTGTTAGTAAACTCTGTAAACAAAAAAATTACATAATGCAATACTTATATCATAAAAATAGTTTTTTTCTCTGTAACATTAATTTTTATCTTGTAGAAATCTTGCACATACATTATCTTCCACTTTACAGGTGATAAATTCTCTTTGCTACATTAATTTTCATTCATCAAGAAGTATTATGTTATAAGATTTCTAAAATATTTCTTTTTGTAACAAAAAGCCATTCATTTAAAATTGCAGCATAAATTTATATTTATATATATGTCAATATTGTGTGCATTGCCTTTGTCATAGAATTCTTTATTAAGTGTCTACTAAATTTAAAAAGTAAGAGGTTAACACTTTTATTCACATATTCCTAACATGGTATAAATTACTATTTAGTCTCCGATTTTTCTCAGAAATGTGTAATAGTGGTCCTTTTTATGATAACATATATTTTATATCTAGAGTACGATTTCTCATATCACTTGTCATATTGCATTTCCATTTGCTTCTATTATTCCTAAGAGTTTCATTTAGGATAAGATGTTTTAATTTGTAAGATGTCCCTGCTTTATCTAATCAATTAATCTACAACAACCTGACTTATGCATTTCGTTATAATCATGATATTTGTCGAAACAGATATATATATATATATATATATATATATATATATATATATATATATACACTACTGGCCATTAAAATTGCTACACCAAGAAGGAATGCAAATAACAGAATGATATTTATTGGACAAATACATTATAGTGGAAAGAACAAGTGATTAGATTTACAGGAAATTAGGAGGTATAGATATTGAGAAATCAGTACCCAGAGCAGCCACCTTTGGCTGCAATAACAGCATTTATCCGCCTAGGCATGGAGTCAAACAGAGATTGTATGGCATGTACGGGGATCTCAGTCCATGCAGATTCAACACTATGCCACAGTTCATCGACAGTAGTGGATGGTGAGTGATGGCGTGCCAATCGCTTGGCAACCATTGACCACACGTTCTCAATTGTTGACAGATCAGGGACAGGGACGTCGAACCTGTTCTGTATCAAAGAAGTTCAGAACGGTACGGGCAACATGCGGTCGTGCATTATCCTGCTGAAACAAAGCATTAGGGAGGCCTCGAAGATAGGGCAGAGCTACGGGCAAAACATCGGAGCACACAACACAGAGCCTCACATCGGAAATTTAACGGTTGCTGTTCAAAATGCCGGTAATGCGAACAAGAGGTGATCGAGACGTGTATCCAATGGCACCCCATACCGTCACTCCAGCAGATGGGCCAGTATGGCGATATCCAATGCAAGCTGGCAATTCGCGTTCTCCACGATGCCTCCAAACATGGATGCGGCCATCATGGTCCTGTATACAGAACCGAGATTCATCTGTAAAGATGACGTGATGCCATTCCCGCTTCCAGGTTCGTCGTTTATCACACCATTGAAGGCGATCCTCTCTGTGACGCTGCATCAATGGTAGCCGAAGCCATGGTCGCCGTGCAGACAATCCATGCTGCTGCACACGTCGTCGAACTGTTCGGGCAGAAACTTTGTTCCTAGCAAATGACTCAATTTCTCGACTCAGTGTTCGTGACGTGGCTGTACGATCCCTTGTGACCATGCGGATAAGATGTCTGTCTTCTCTGCTGTTAGTGATGGAGGGTCGCTGAGATCCTGCATGATGTTCCGTATGATTGTCCTGAACCCATCGATTCCATTTTCTGCTAACAGTCATGGGGTCTCGACCGACGCGAGCAGCAATATTGCGGTACGATAAACCGTAATCCCGGTAGGCTATAATCCTTCCTCGATCAAAGTCAGATACGTGCTGATAGGCATTTCATCTTCTTACACGAGGCATTACAACAACTTTCTTTGCCGAAAACAACGTTGAAACGGAAACTGTTGTCAAATCTCTGGTTTTATACACATTGTAGATGTTGCTATTGTCGCCTGCTTTGTATGAATGCGCTGAAAATCTAATCATTTGCATATCACAGCAAGTTCTACCTGTCATGCAAATTTCACGTGTGTGGTGTGCCGCTTTCCTGGTGTAGCAAATTTAATGGCTAGTAGTGTATATATATATGTATAATCATTTTATATTTACATAATATATTTCATATATATGTATATATATATATATATATATATATATATATATATATATATATATATATATATATATTTATATATATTTATATATATATATATATATATATATATATATATATATATATATATATATATTAAAATCCCTATAAACTTAAGCATTATCATCACTAACTCTATATATGTTCCATACTAAGTCCTAAAACCTCTTAATCCATTTATTTAACCATTTAATATATTTGTACTAGGACATCAATAAATTTTAACTTTGGACAGTAAAACTATATTATAGTTGATTTGAATATACTTAGAATAGTATTTGTGTTAAAAAAAGAAATATAACTTATTATACATTAATGTTTTTTAATTTGAAAGATTATTGAAGTTCATAATATTATAGAAACTGCAAACACTTTTTTAAAACAAACGGTATTTTGTAGAGCATTTTAATTACATGGTGACGTACAACTTTTACGTAGAATCTAAATTCTATAAGATGAGCATTTACCACGATTTTAATCACTGTTTATTGTGAAGTATCAATAATCAAGTACACTGGTTAACATTACTTTAATCTGGAATGAAATACAATTTAGAAGGGGATAGTTAAATTGACCATATTTTCATAATAAGATTTTGTTTTTTATTAATTATATTATTTTTATGTTTGTAACCGTTTTCCAATTTTTATACTACAATCCAAGTTATAGAATATTTACTTCGTTATGAGTTCGACCTTTTCTGAACCTAATTAATTAGCATTATGCCAAATGAATATTTACCCATTATTTGTGTTTTACACGTAATCAAACGAAATAATTTCTTTAAATTCAGTGTTTCGTTCACAGAAACAAAATTAATAATACTAAATTTGAGAGTGACATTGTGTAGAATTAATAAAGTTTTACAAAAATGTTGCACCTGAAAATATATTTATTAATTTTGCAGTAAATACACTGCTGGGCACCCAAACTCCAACAGAAAGAAAGACAAGAAATATCACAATAAAATTTATTTTGCAGATAACATATTGACAAAGCATTAAATGATTAAATTTATAGACTTCTGTGAAGCGTGGTTTCTGCCAAAGTTAGTAAGCAGAATAGGCACCATTGTTGGAGATCCCCGCTGCCACACACCTTGGCATTGATTATTAAATTCTTTGGATGTGTTCTTTGGCTACAGCAGACCAAGCAGCTCTCAAACCTTGCCAAAGTTGATCTGGTGTTGCAGCTAGGGATGTAATCCGGATCAATCTTTGACAAACCATGAACCACATGTTTTCTATTGGTGAAAGATCCTGACGGCGAGTCGGTCATGAAAGCAATTCAATCTGGTGATTGACGAAGAACCACATTGCGTGCCACGTGTGGTTACGCATCATCCTGTTGAAATATGGCTGTCGGCTAACCCTGAAGGTAAGGAAATACAACTGGCTCCAACACACTGGAGATGTGGCACTAGCTCTTTAAAGTACCGGCATTGCGTACTGCAGGAGTGCGAGAGTGATATATCCAATACAGCTCCGTAATATAATATCCAGTGCATAACGCAGTTCTCTTCAACATATTCTCTCCACTGTGTCTCCAGACTCGAATGCGACCATCGTGGTGTTGCAGAGAGAAGCGTGAATCGTCAGTAAAGACAATATCATTCCATTCTGCCCTCCACATCATTCTTTCTTAGAAACATTGGCGGTGGAGACTTCTGTAGTTCTGCATCAATGTTAGACGAAGCAATGGGCATCTTACTGACAGACCACTCTGATGTAAAAGGCGTCAAATAGTACGTGCAGACAGTGGATGATACTTTACAGAATGAATGTGCTGTAATATGGTTCGTAATATGTCTGAGTGATCTATCTGCCGCACAATTTGCCTGTCATCACGTGAAGTGGTGCACTAAGGTGGATGCGATCGAACACTTTGGTCCGTCGTAGCCTCCTGCATCCAACAATCACATATCCGCATTCAGTTGCTTGCTTCTGTCCAACACGATTACCAATTTCCCTGCAAGATAATACACAATCTCGGTTGGCCACTATCATTCCTCTATTGAACTCGGATACTTGATCAAAAAAATGTTCGCTGTTTCTTACAAGACATAATTGATCATTTAAAAAAAAAGAAAAAGAAAAAAAGAAAAGAAAAACACAATTGCCGCATTTGAAATCGTCGATTTCTCCAAGCCTTAATTAGCTCTTTGAAGTGACGCCCCAGGCACGCGTGATGTGTGCCTGCGCTGAAATTCTAAATATTTGCATACGCCACGCATGTTGTAAATTTCATGTTATTTGCATGCTTCCTTCAAGATGTTGCATTTATGGAGGCCAGCAGTGTAGCAGAAAGCAGCTATTAAGAAAAGCTCATATTATGAAGAACGAATTGCATCTTGAATGCACATTCATCTTCAATTTATATGAAACAATTTATATCTTTTAACAAAACAGATATTATTAGTATATTCCACCAGAAAATATTTAATCAGTTTCTTATACTTTACCTTATTTATTAAATTATAAATTTTAATATTAAATTATTTAAATCTAGTAAATTGAAAATTGGGTGATAATTTTATAATTAAATTAATATATTATTTAGTTTACATATAACTAATTTTATCTCACATTAATCAAGTTTGTAAAAGGATGGCTAATCTTTCACACGTATTTTTACTGCAATTTATGTATTTTTGTTTATAATTTATTTTTACAATTTATATAACTACAATATATGTGCATTTATGTATTTACAATTTATGTGTTAAAATAATGTATAAAAAAGAATGATTCATTAAAACAAAAATAAATATTTTCAATTAATCATTTTATGTCAATTGAGAAAATTATTTTTCCTTCAAATGATCCTTTTATTTTTCTATGACACTCTCATGTAGTAAATATGTCTCTCATCTCTGTCATTTTCAAATACTCTCAAGTCCATAGCTCTATGCTGCTAATTATAATTTTTTCTTCTATAACAACTAAAATTTCAAAAAAATAGTGAATACAACATAAATTCAATTAACCAATTAGAAATATATGAAATATAATTAGTAAAAAATACATAATGTTGAGTGCTAATCTTTTTCCTGTACAATTTATAAATAAGAATATAATTTAAGGCATAAACTAACTGAGAAGAATCTAGTTTTTATGAAGTATTTTAAATATTAAAAATAATCCATGATTATTTTATTATTTCAAAAAATATTAGGATGTGGTCACTTGTGTATAGGTTTCTTTTCTAATAAATTAACAGAAAATTCTTAAACATTTGTAGTACCAAAAAGTTTTGTTTATTTATTTTCTAGATTTTAATTTACTTTTAAATTTTATTAATACAGACGACATTTATTTGATATCATTCAGGTTTCATAATCTGAATTTATATTTTCAAAATTCACTTTGTTTTGAGAGTAAAATAGGTAGGGATAAAGGTAATCATTTTAATGATAAAGATTTTATCAGATAAGAGTGACACGAAATGGAAGCAAAATGAATGTTTTGAAAAAAGGTTTTTAAACATTTTCTTTAAAAAATAATTAAGGTTCCCTAAATGTGAGAGTGAAATTATAAATTAATTAATTCTACAAAATTATTTAAAAAATGAAGTATGTATTCTGTAAAAAAATATTTTATTAATCTAATTGAGTATTTTTCCTTACTTATTTTTGTCCAAAAAACTTATAATTCAACTAGATAATAGTCAAAGAGTACTTTAATTGAATAAAATTATTAATAAAATGTTCAGCTATATTTTTATTTCTATAATAATTGACTTTTAAGGTTTTACGTGTAATAACTTAATATTTCCCGATGTATTTTATGCAATTTTCAGTGTCGGTTTTGTTGTTTTATTCAAGAATCTTAAGGAGTTTAAATTATTAAAATTTAGATGAAAACGATTTCAAATTAGAATACTTCTTTTTCTTTTATAATATTTGCATTATAAATTAAATAAAAAATATCCATAATTTCATAACACCAACATAAATTAGAATATCCAATCCATAATTTAAAGACAAATATAAAAATGAAGAACAAAAATATGTTAAATGTAGGCACCTTACTGAGGTAATAACATACGTCAACAAAATTTTAATTTTTGACTTAGAGTATATTTTCCCTATTAAATCTTTATTTTTTTACTTATTTTCATGCAACATTTTTAGGTAAGATTTAATTAGGTAACAATTGTTTTTGAATAATTTTACCTTATTTTTGTGGATTTTGTTAAAGGATTTTAAATTTATTGAAAAATTACATATAAATTAATTAACTTTATAAATTTTTGAAGTAAAATGTAAGTTAAAACTACTTTGTAGGTATTTGGTATCTTATAACATGTTCATTTTATAGTGGTGTTTTATTTAGAAAGCGGTATTCGTTAACTAAATTCTGTGACATCTATAATAGTTTGGCTGAAATGATTATTCAGTAACGCGTTCCTAATGTTTTTATTGGTAAATAAGAATATACAATTAGAAAAAAAATCACTGTATAAGAGTATATATTTATAAATATAGCAGATAATAACCTCAAAAGTATTTAAAAATATAAGTGATATAACAACTAATCATATAATAGATGTTTCAATGTTAATTGAACTACTTTAAAATAAATATATGCAAAATTCGATTCAAAAGATTAGAACAGCTGAACACGGAATTGAAAAATATCGCTTAAGCTTAGTTGTTATACCCCCAGGAAATCCTCGTTAAAATAACTTTTGCCACAGAAAATATTATTAATATTAAATTATTTGAAATAAGATTCCTTTTTTAATGTAAAAATTACTCGAACTTTACTTTTAGTTACATTTATTTGCTTATAGTATAAAATAGTCAACGTTTATTTTGAATAACATTAAAAAATCTTAAAAGAAAAATGCTTGCAATAAGCTGATTTCTCTTAAGCGTAGTTGTTATATCTCCAGATAATTCTCGTTAAAATAACTTTTGTCACAGAAAATATTATTAATATTAAAATATTTTGCTAAAAGAATTCCTTATATAACAAACTGTTTCTCACATACTAGATTTGGAGATATATCGTGAAAAATAAAATAGTTACGGTTGCAGCTATGAATGAATTATTACTAGTGTTGCCTTTCCAGATGTATTTTATTCATCTTCATCATACGCCTCCAGTGATACACGCATATTGAGCCAATAAAAAGAAAATTCGAGAAGTAGGAAAAGGGTATTCTATCTAACGTTATGACGAAGAAATATAGAAATGGCGTTAGGAAAATAAATGACCTTTCTACGGAACTTCTTCCTTGAAAGATGGGAAAGATTAAATAAAGATTGCTCATATTACGTGGTGAATATAGTGGGCAAAAGGTCAAGGAAAATCTCAACCGCATATTTGCAACTCCATGAATTATTGCTTTAAGTAAACAACAATAAAAAAAGTTGTCCATTCCTTTTATTCCCTTGGATATTTAGTTTTATTGGGAATTTAACAAGAAAATCAGAATAAACAATGTTATTATAATATTTTTTTCAAATATTATGAAATATTTGGTAGCAGATGATTATGGTTATGTTTCACTTCAACTTTCCTTTTCTTCAAATTGTAACGGGGTAGTACTACATACTATAATGAAATTTATTATTCGAAAATTACCATTTGTAATCTTTCTTTTTTTAAAATGAATAATGTTCCAGTATTTTTTATATCATGTCGCTTTTATGAATTTCATCTTTATCTGTTTTCATGAACCCAATTTTGTATGAAATATATTTGAAATTTTATAAATAAACATACATATTTATTATAATTTTTGTTTGTTTAATTTGCTAGAAATAAACACAATTATAATAATATTAAATCCTTCCAAATTATTAATAGATATTTGAAACTGGTTTTATTTCCTATATAGGTTTTAATAAAGTGTTTGTAAATAAGTGAAATATTAATCATCTAAAAAGCTTCTTGTGAATGAGCTGGTGGAATTTTCAAATTTTCTGATAGAAAATTTTATTATAAAGTGAAAATTTATATATAAAAAAATGAGTTTTGTTTTATGCAGTTTTAAAATAATATATTTTATGGGTAGTCTTCTATTTGTGGAGAATAGCATACTTCCTTCATTATTTTCCATATGTTAAACTGTTAATGAATTTTTGTAGAGGGTACTTTTTCTGTAATTGTGATTTAACAGTTAGTAATATTTACAGACGGAATAAATCAATTAAAATAAATATAATTTATTTTAAAGTATTTAATGAATTATGGTAAAATAATTAATAAAGGAGATATTAATTTCTAAATAGATAAACGTAATTTATTTTAAAATATATGTTATTTTGCACGAAAATAAGTGTTTCCATTATATAAACATTATATCTTTTTTAACTTTCATGTGTAACAGGGATTTGTGTACTAACTACAAAAATGTTAATCACCTCACGTAATAATCAATTATGTTTACTTGTCATTCTCATTTATAATTTAATTTCGATGAATAATACTTATTGCTTAATTGTCATTTCAGTTCATTGGCGACGAATAAAAACACAATATCATAAAAATCGTATCTAAAATATGTAGTAGTAATTTAAGATATAAATAATTAAATGAACTTTATTAAATATATTAGTCATTTAAATTTTATAAAAAGAAATATTTAAAAATATTCTCTGGGACGATTTATTTCATTCATCAAAAACAAGAAAATTAACAATTATTTAATATAATACATATAGTAATATTGTCTTTCGTTAACCAAAAATGAAATTACCAGCAATTTTTAACGAGTCAAATATTGAAAAAATGTATAAAAAATGTTTGATGATATTTATATGGATAATTTAATGGAAACATTGAAAACCAAAAATCATCAATAATTCATTAAAAAATAATATACTACTGTGTTTAGTTATACAGAAATGAAAGTACCTATAAGTTTATAACAATTGTGTAGACATTTACCTTTCGTAAGCTTCACTTAATCTGAATATTAATAATCCTGATTTTACCCCAGAATACTTTTTATGTAATTTTTTGAAATTTCGATACTAAAATCGATGTAGTTTCTTTTACTTTCCATTTATTTGAGTAGATGTCATATAACAGTACTATTTACTCAACTTTCCATTGTTGAGTTAAAATGAAAATATCAGAAATAGAAGAGATAACCTACTCAAAGTTCCAAATATATTGATGCTAAGTAATTTTAAATTTATATAATCCAAAATTTATATATATATATATATATATATATATATATATATATATATATATATATATATATATATATATATATATATATATATATATATATATATATATATATATATATATATATATATATATATATATATATATATCACCATTATACACTAGTTGAAATTTTAATTTCTTACGATATAAATGATTTTACATAAATATTGATGGATTAGAGTATAACATTTTAACGTTTATATACAAATATTGTTTTCAAAAAAAACTCCATATTTTATAAATAGAAGCGATAATTTTATTTGCAATTCAAAATGTAAGTGATATAAATTGATACTAAGTTATGCATCTTAATCTAACCTTATCATGAATTGTTGTTAATTATATAAGAATATATTGAACTTATATAGTTTATATAAGATTTCCCTTTAATGACTTAATTTATGGGAAACCCAAAAAAGAAATTATTGACAATTTAAATGATTTGTAATTAATAATAATCTAATCATAATTATTTATGAGTAAAAGAATAATTTAGGGTATTAAGATAATTCAGAATTATATGATATGCTTCGGAATTTAAATTATTTTCAAGATGAAATTTCTCGTAAAAAATTTACATTTGCTTTTGAATTTACACTAATTTATTTATATTAAATAAATAATAAAGCTTTATAATAAATAATTAATCTTTATAATAAAGCTTGCTTTTGTTGGCTTATCCTCTTTAAAGATCTGACATTAGTCAGATCAACTCCATTAAATTGTTGACAGTTAGAAAGTCGATGACTATCAGGGGATTTGAGGATAAATCCTCCCGGGAAGTCCAGAATATATTTCGGTGAGGCTGGATGGTCACATCATTTTTTACAAGTGGGATAAATTTTTGTACCAAGTTCAAACGATAAACATTTTAGATGTCCACTTGAAAATCTGGCCAAGGCAGTATGAGTTTTTCATTCACAATTTGTTTCCAGAAGTGTTCCAGGAGATGTTCCAGAGTACCATTGGTGTGTTGGTGGAATTTGCAAGATTGAATGAAGGTAGATATTTCATTACAGTAAAGTTCCTGATAAGTAAGTGATGAATCAGTGGGCGTATGTTCCTCACACTGCCCTCTTTGGCCACTCAATCTGCGGTCTCATTGCCACTAATATTTACATGGGATGAAATCCATTGGAGATGTGCAACATGATCTTGGGAGATCATTTTCAATTTTAGCAGAATCGATAGACTTGTTTCATTCTTTATAGGGGATAACTCACTGAGATGTGCTGTAGTGCACTGCAGCTGTCTGAAAAAATTCAAAGTTCTCCAAAATCACAGTTGTTGGAAATGACAATAAAGCTTACAATACTTAATGAAAATATTGATGTATAAAGCATGTTTTTTTTTCCATTTTATGAACTAAGAGTACTTTATTGCTTATATGGAATCATATTTTGGGTGATTACAATTCACTACACATTACATATGCTTGCATGTAGATATTTTTAAGTAAAAAATATATGTTAAAACAAAGAAATTTATTTGAGAACATTTATACACAGAAACAAGATTTAAACATGTTGCAAAACTTGTTAGAAAAAGAGTTCATTCTCTTTAATATTACGGCAACACAAGCTGTTACAAATATGATTTAAGTTTGAATATTCCATGAAGCGTTGTTTAAAATGAAACGAAATATTGTGTGCGTCTGAGGCTTTTGTATTTCAAGTAAACCAAAAGTTAAACAGATGAAAAATAAATTAATGAAAGAATTATGCAGTATTTTAAAAAGAAAAAAAATTCAAAACACGATGCTTTTGCTTTCACACAAAAAACACCAAAATATAACTTTTGAATTTATTTTTAAAAGAACGATGCTATCTCTATCATCAGTTTATTTACGATTCATATTTTAATGATTTTTAGTAAAATATATTGAAATTAAAATATTTCATGACAGTTCATTCAGAATATTTCATGAAATTTCAAGACAGTTGAGATAACTACTTCATATATACATATATATATATAAATATAAATATATATATATATATATATATATATATATATATATATATATATATATATATATATATATATATATATATATATATATATATATATATATATATATATATATATATATATATATATATATATATATATATATATATATATATATATACATATATATATATATATATATATATATATATATATATATATATATATATATATATATATATATATATATATATATATATATATATATATATATATATATATATATATATATATATATATATATATATATATATATATATATATATATATATATATTGTAATCCATTTGCTTCAGATGTCAAAGAAAGTAAAAATACAGAAGAATGGCGAAATATATTTTTTTTATAAAAAGGTACTATTTGTCTTTGTATCAACGTTTCATGAGTAATATTTGTTTAAATAAATATTAGTTTTTCACAAACAGAAAAACAGGTTTATAATTATAAAAATTTTTCATTCTTTGTTTTGTAATTTTACTTAATATTTTAATGGTTGAAAATAGTTAACGGCTATTGATATAATATACAGCTGTGATTTGTTCTAATATTATTTTTATATTGTTCCTTAAATTAATTTAAATATACATAGGACTATGATGATAAAAATTTATAAAAAAACTAACTAAACATTGGATGAAAAAGAAATACAATTAAATTTAATTTCTGTCATGTCTAGAGGATTTATATCATCTGCTCTCCTTAACAATTTTTAAGCGATTAGTAGTTACGATTTTATTTCCAATAATGACTTTTAATTATAGATATTATTTAAAATTCACATTATCTTTAATAATGTGCTTTAAGACTACAAATATAACTTTGATTCTCACTTTTATCAATGATAAGCTTTATCTAAGCCTATTTACTTTTATTACGTGTATTACTTCCTTGAGCGTTGTTCTTATATAATTTATATCAGTTAGTAAATTAAAATTTCTAGTATATCACTCATTACTGAAAAATTTTATGTTACTCACCCCAACTAAACAATTAATCAAATTATTTCACAATTTTTCATCAAGTTATAGATGTATTTAAGAGATCAGCTAAATGTAATTACTTATTTCTGAAAATATGTTGCTGTGACTGTCATGTCTGAACTTATGTTATTATAATGAAATTTAATTAACCAAAATCTGAAGTTTATGAAATGAAAAAATAAGTCTCATGAGATTATCAGAATAATCGATTAGTTTTGCTGAAATAATTAAAAGTCAAAAGCAACTGCCTAAAATCTTTGTTTTACATATTGTGAACATGGTAAATTACGATAAATGATATTTTCCAACAGAAACTTATGGAGTATTATTAAAAGTTTATTCTTACCAACAATTATTTTACAACCTGCAGTGGTTCTGCATGCATAAAAGTAATTTATTTTAGAGTTGTAAATTAACAAATTAACAAAATATTAACAAAAAGTCACTCAAGGACTTGGAAGAAAAGAATTAAAATTGCATAACTTTCGATGATTTACGCAACATTTAAATTTTTGTAATGAAACTAGATTAGATTAATATCGTAGTGTGCTAATATTTTTTGTAAAAAACAGAGATATATTGCATATGTTAAATAATTATTAAGGATAATTACCTTCTCATTGAAAATAATTCAGCAAATATTTAGTATTTTTTCGCAACAAATATATTTTTGCATACATTTTATGAAATTTAAAATAACACTCAGATGTTTTCTACATATCGCTAAGATACTGATAAAATGTAATATAATACTACTTTTTAGAAGAAATTATTGAAATTAATTTTAATATTAACAAATATATGCTTTTCTTTATCCATTTTTATATTTAAAAGCTCAATACATTTAAAATATTAAATAGATAATTTTTTTTAGTTTGAGCTGATAAATGAATAAAATATGCAATTAATTTTATATGGAAGTAAGCCCATTTACACACAAGTCAACAAAAATATTTACCGTTTATTATACATTTAGGCATCAAATACATTCTCTTTAAGCAAAGTAGATCTAAAATTTCACTGTTTCTTGTTGCATCATCCATCATTAAATTTTATATTAAAAAAAGCAAAAAATATTCGCCAAAATTGTGACAAAATGTGAAAAATATAATGTTAGAATTTTGATTAAATAATTGATGTCTTTAAATACCAAAAGTAGCTAAAATATATTTTTTCTGTAATTAAAATGTTATGTTTTTATTGTTTATATTCAATGCAAGTATTTACTTAGATTTTTTTACTAAAGTAATATACAGGACATTAATTTATTCTCGTTAATATTACTCATTGATTTTTCAAATTCTTCCACAAAAAGAGTCTTCAGGACCTCTACGGATAAATTTATTTAATTCGGAAATATAATCTAGATTAAGAAAAAAATATAAGCATAAGTATCTTAAAAATGGCTTAATTCATTTGTAAAAAAAGAAAAAAAATTGCCATTTGTTTTTAATTTTAGGTTGGGATTTTGTAAAACATTATAGAAAACAATTCATACACTATATTCCATTCTTAGACTATTATAAAATGTTATAGATGCCGAATCTCCTTTAAATTCCTTTACTTAAAACTTCGTATTAAGTAAATTTTTCCTCGATTTATTTCTTTAAATGTTTTAAGATTAAAAGATTTAGTTTTTTTCTCATTTATTTTATTTCCTAGTAAAATTGGGATTTTTGTAAAATTTAATAGTACTAATTTTTAAAAATAATAAATGCATTAATTAACAAATAATCTCCAATATTTTAGGTTAATTTAAGAAAAAACAGCATGTTATATATTATGTGTTTGATACTTTACATAATATTAACTTATATTTTTTGAAGAAATCTTATTTTTCTTCAATATATTTTTCTAATCTTGTATATTAACCTTCTTAGTATATTTATTAATATTAGAAATGAACAAGTTATACCAATAAAATTGTCATCTTCACACTTCGTAATCTTTGTGAATTCTAGGAATTTCACATTTGAATAAACAAAATAAAACATAATATTTTTAAATCTTCAGATTTCATAAAAAAATTACGATGGAAATATTTAAAAATTTGATTTTTGTATGACTCTAATGAAATTTACTTACAGAATAAAAATCCTTATCCAATTATCATTTCTTAATAACAGCAATATCAAAAAAAAACAATAATATGTGCTAATTGCAATTGCTTTCCTCCTTTTAAAAATAATACACAAATGTGAATAAAGTAGCAGGAAATATTATTTCTTTATATGCTAACCAAATATAAATTATAACGTAACAAAAAATAAGCTAATCATCTAAAACAATGTAAAGAAATCAGAAACTGTTACTGGCATTTTATTACAAAAATTTAGAATAATACCTGATACAAACTAAAGTTGTTCAGTAACTAGCATTTCTTTCTTTTTACATTGCTGCACAGTAATCTATGAAATAAAATGAACATAAATTTATCATAGGTATTTTATTGCGCTACAAATGAATGTCATTAAACAGAATAAACATTTTTTTGAAATATAAATTTTTTAAGGTAAAGCAATATAATTTGCCTTGTCAATGTAATTTATCAATATATATATATATATATATATATATATATATATATATATATATATATATATATATATATATATATATATATATATATATATATATATATAAATGAATATATGAAGTATTTTATCATGATTTAATTAAATTTTTTATATATATTAATAACTGCTTCCCCTCTTAGAAATGCAATAAGATTTTTGCTCAGAGCAAACATTTTTCTATTAACATCTTGAAGATTATTTTTCTTCTTTGAGCCCCCATTGTTTTTTTAAGATGAGAAATTAAAGTAGCCAGAGCCATAAAGCTAAAGATTCTCCGGCCCCACAGAAGAGAGATAAGTAGCCTGTATTTTATCAAAATGATGAATAACCTAGTCAAAGCTGCAGATTCGGTTCGGGCGTGTAATAAGTTACCTTTTTATTAATCGTCAAGGAATGAGGAAAGAATTTCTTGCAGCTACCAGGGATGTTTTTCATCCAGATTGTCACAATTTCGATGCAGATAATTCATTGCACACATTTGTAAGCATGAAATAATATGAAAAGTTGAAACATATTCATCTAACTTCGACTCTTGTTCATTAAACATATTTATTTATTTTTACCATAATTTATAACTAAAAGTTTTCCAAAATTTATTGAATGCTGCTTTTAACAAATTGAGCACATCTATTTGACTTCTTAATGAAATATTCAAACAAAAACGTTGCATTGACAATCCATAAGTATATATAAACACTATTATAATTGTTTTTCTGTAAATATTTTTTTCAACGGGGGATACTTGGGTGACGAACCCTCTGCCACAACAAGGCCATAAGCCGCTTTACATTTATCGTTACATAGCGGGCCCCTGTGAACCAAGTCATGGAGGCGAGTAGCGTTGCCCGCGCCACACCAACACAAACCCTTTTATAGGATGGGCCACATTGATTATCACAGAAGAAAGGACAGAGAAAGAAAGTGACATCCATTCCCGAACCGCGATTCGAACCCGGGTCCCACATCTCAGGAGTCAGGAGCGCTAACCACTCAGCCCTCGGTCGGCGATACATCCGTAAATATTATACATTATATAAAAATTGTGAATCGTTAATTTTCTGCAGGATAATATTGTACTTTTAAATAACTATAATTAGTTTCTGCAAAATAAGAAATGTAGTATTTTTCTCTCATTCTGTGCAATGATCGTAAGATTAATTTTAATTCTGATATTCAAGAATATTTTTCACTATGCTTGACTTTTACTACGCTTGTATTTAAAATAAATTTCCTAAAAAAGTATGATATAATTTTTTTTCATTTGTAAATACTATTAAATATAAAATTTCAATGAATATAGTATGTGACGTGAAAGAGAATCTGGTTACTAGATTTTTTCCTTGATTCCTTTGTATTGAATCTTCAGAAATGTAATAATTGGTATGAAAAATTTAAAAACCATATTATATATTATAATTACAAAATATGCATGATAGTAAAAGTAAAGTTATATTTAACTAATTAGAAGTAAAATTAATTTTTAATTAGCTGTTAATACGCATATATTTATTTATTAATTAATAACTTATTTCACTAAGTGTGTGAAAAAATATTGCTAATATGCAACTAATAAAAATATTCATTATAGTACGGGAAAAGTTCTTATTATACTAAACTATTTTCCTGTTATGATTAGTAATTTCGCTAGTAAAAATGTTTTTAGTAAAGATTATAAATATATGCATAAAATGCTTAATTTCTTAAATCGTATGATATTTTTACTAGCCTTAAGTGAATCAAGAATCATTTTTAAAACATTTTTCTAAGATGAAATCCATAACATTTACTAATATATGAAAACAGTAACATGTTATTTTATTTATTATGTAATTGATTTAACATGTATCACATGTTGTATGTAACATATTATATGTAATACATATAATATGTTTTTAAACCATTAAAAATATGATTAGGTCAAAATTTTATAATACAATTATATTCCAAAAAAATTTCCTAATATATAAACTACGCTGTGTTATATTATAATTTGTAACCGTCTTATTATTTTAAATTATTATAAATATGGATTAATAGAATTGTAATAAAATTGATGGAACTATATTTAGAAAAAAATATTATTTATGCTATATTTTGAGCAACACATATAATTAAAGGTGTCTCGAGAAATCTTTCTTGAGACACACCTTTAATTTTATGTGTTGCTCAAAATCTTCTTTTTAGTCTCGAAAAACTATTATAACAATAGATACATATATTATAAAATCCAATGTAAAATAGAAATTTAAGAAATGAGATAGCTGAAAATCTATATATTTATGAATTCCATAATATATTATGGCATCTTTTAAAAACTAAAAAAATTCTATTCTGTGCACTTTGACATATACAATAATCGCTGTATATATAACGTATAATAATTCCATATAATATAAATTTAATAACAATCACGAACATTAAAACAAGTTGAAATTGAGAAATTAAGCTAATAAATTACAAAATGTAATTTGATTAATATAAATGATTAATTTAATTTATATATCAAAGACATAAAAGGTAGAATTTAATAAGTCATAGGTATTTGTTTTTTTAAGGTTTTTTCTATCGTTTATGAAGTGACATTAATGGTATTTTAAAGTATGATTGAATTCTACAATATACCTTCAAATAAATAAAGCTGATAAGTGTCTGCTTTTAATGATTTTTTTTAAAAATAAATATCTAAATTCAGTGAATTAATTTACAATAATCTCCCTGTAACACCGAACTCTTAGAACGCTTTTCCATATTACGCGATTCCATGTTCCTTGTATTACACGTATTTTCTCCCTATAACCCTTTTTTTCCTCACATTATACTTCAGTACTTAGAAATTTATAAGGATTCATACAATTCACAAAATCAATTTCGAATGCGTTTGACATTGTGTCAATTGTGTTTTTATAAAATTAAATGAAACTGTTTTATTGAACTTTGAGCATTCAGCTAAAAAATTGATGTCTGCGGAACGAACGTTATTTAAGATAGCTCCTACAGAAAAAAAGCTTGTAATAAAACAGTTTTGGATTTATTTGAAATTAACTGTATATTCGTAACATTTGTGTAAGTTTTCTTTTATTTAAATGATTTTAATTTTATTTTAATATTGTTGTTGTCGTGTGCCATCTAGGCTGGCAATATCGGGATGCGCTGCTCCACTTTTTCAACTGAACCCTATTTTGGTGTGGAGTCCGACTTCTTCAGTACACACATGCCATAGGGACCCGTTTATAGGGTAGGCAACCATTCACAACCCATTCATACAAGGAAAGGACAAAGAAATGATTGATAGAGAGAGAAAGAACATCCATGCTCAAACCAGGAATCAAAAACAGGACCTCCTTGTCCGCAGTCAGGTGCGCTGACCACTAGACAAGTTGGGCGGCTGATTTTTATTTTAATAAAACGCACATATTTGTTCTCATAACATATTTTTTTCTTTAACATTCTATTTAAACTCATTTTAACGAGAAAAGTTTAACGTTAAACATTGTATATAATGCGATATACGAGTTCATTTACGAGTGCTTTTAACGAGATTACTGGTATAAACGGTTTTCGTTATAATTCAAGTTGTTATAAAGGGGATAAATATATTCTCATTTCTGCTTAAACCTAAATTACATTTATAAATATTAAAATTTTAATAAATATTTTTTCAGGCACTGTTCTTATTAAGGAAAGTTAAATGTATTAATGTATAGTTGGAACTTTCATGCTGACTTTTGTCTATTCTATATTCAAACATATAAACTACTACCAATGCAAATTTGGCGTCTCTTTTATTTGGGAACTAACAGAAACTGTGATTATTCTGTACTCAATAAAAGAAGACAAACGAATACAATAAAATAATATTTCAAACACAATATTTACCCAGCAGTGCTTTTATACAGAGGAAAACAACCACGTCTTTAAGCAATTGGATAAAGAGAGTAGTCGTCATAAATTGAAAAATGTCTCGTAAATGTGGAATTATAACTCAGCAGTCATTTTATATACTCTTTTCCTATTACGAAGCACCCAGTAGTTTGCCGATAGAGCTATTAAAGCTGACTCACACGCACTATGATGGACGAGTGTTTATGACTGTAATTTACGGGGTTTTGAAAAATAAATTGAAGTTTTTCGCTGTGTTGTGTATTGGTTTATCGTAAAATGCATTAAAATAACCTGTTCTTTCAGTTCAAATCTTGTGAGTATCTTACACAGTATGGAAGTTGTTAAACTGTTTATTGCTTTGTTTAAAATGTGTTTGGACGTTTTCTTGAGGATGAAATGGCAATTGAAATATAGTTTTTTTTTTCTTTAGTCTTCTCTATAATTTGCTGCTGGAAAACAATGCTCCATATAATACTGATTACATCTAATCAGCTTATGCTGTTAGCAAGTAATGGGCTTATAGACTTGTAGAAAACATTAGTTCACTGAAACATTTATTTTGTAAAAATCTTTATTTAATTTATGTGACAGATAAAATAGCTTAATTGTCTTAGAAACATAATTTGTATTTTAAAGTCATAAATGATTAAACTATCTAGCTTTAAAATGCTCTTTCAAGGTATATACACTTATTTAATATAGTAGATTATCATAAAAATGTTCCTAAATAATGAAACATACTGAGCAATATATATTAATATGGCAAAAAAACAACAATTTATTAATGTGGCAAAACAATAAAATTAGATAAATATAATTTATCGCCATATGTTTCAGTTCTAACCTTAAAGCAATTAAAAACTATTAGATTAAAATCTTTGTTCCGTTTGTGATAGCGATGATGTTACCAATTTTTTTCCGAATAATTGTGATATACTTATGGCTATCAATTAGCACATTTAGAAAAACATAAATTAAACAAATATCAAAAAAGTAAAATACCACGTTTCTTTAAAACCAATTTCCAATTTTAAAATTCAAATTATTGCTTCGTTTTTTAAATGACGCAACATATTTTTAAATTCCAGTAACTTAATTTTTATTCTGTATACAATAAAAGACAAAATATGTTTTCTAAACGGCAAAACTCTGTATTAGATTCACAAATAAGAAATGATATAGCCTAAAATAAGCTTTCCAACGTAAGCGAATACTTTATTATCTATAAAACTTTAACTTTATACATAGTAATTATATTAAGTGTTTAAAAATTTTTCATGCTATTATTTTTTAATTTTTGTTAGTCACTTATCATTTGCCTGTCTAAATAATACGAACTTTAGCTATTTCTTTTTAATTAATTTTTTTATCTCTACAAGATATTTTAAAATACTTTATTAAATAATATATAACATATGAAATGATTGATATTGTTGTAACTACATGCTGTCACATATTATTGTGAATATAATAAAAAAATAAATAAAATTAAAAATACCGGAAATAGTTAAAAATCTTTCTCATCCATATCAGAATCATTTCTTAAAAAGATCATATTTGCATGAGTGACTCTTAAAGAAACTGTTGACGCATATATACTAACTGGATCAAAATATATACCGAACACACAAAAGTATATACAAATCATAAGTATAAGCAAAGTATAATAAGTATAAGCAAAAAATAAAGTATAAGAAAAATCATGTATATGTATATGTAGATGTAGACAGATAAATATATAGGTAGACAGATAGTTATTTCACATTTCTTCTGACACTAATTTTGCTAAAATTAAATAAATATGAAACTGTAGTTGCATTTAATAAAATTCAGAATTAAAAATAACTTAACTAATAGACAGAATAGTTTGAAATATATAAATGTACATTCCTATTAAACTTATTTTGTTTGCAATCTTATAAAAACGGTCGTTAAGATTTAACTCTCTTATTTCAGAAAAATAATCATTAACTAACTGTGTAATCTTTCGTGAACGGCTCTCGGAATCCATTATTGCATTCCAAACTAACGAACCTTCGCCAAGTTATTGGATAAGAGTGATTGATTAAAAGAATGTAATTTTGCTGTTTGGTTGCCAGTTACGAAAAATAATACCAAGAAACGTTTTCGAAACTCAGTGGAAATGTACTTAATGATGGAAGCTCGAATGGATTAGAGCCAAAATGTACGCTATTACGATTACTAAGCCCAGAAAACTTTCACTCTTTGTAAAATTCCTAGAAATCCAGTACTGAACAACAGTCTGGAATGAATTTACTTTCCCAGGCTATTGAAACTACTTGCCCACACATTTCAAATGCATTGTTTCATTGTAAAGGGCGGCTATAGAGGAAACAGTCAAATATCCATTACTAACACCATTCATAACTCCAGTTCTTGCTTCATGGTTGGAGATGGTTGCATTGAAGTGATATCTAGTACTTTGTTGATAGTATTTCATGGGAAATGCTCTACTGTAATGAAACTGCCCGAGACAGAAGAATAATTTTTCTTCCTCAAAAAGAAAGCGCTTACAAAATAATGGATGTACTCCACCTTTGAGTAACAAAGAGAGATAATGGCTTGACATCTGCTTCTATACTTTGCTTTCCTTTATTTTATATGAAAGTGCTTTCGTTCAAAACATCAAATTTTGTAGCTGTTGAGCAGGAAGAATTATAAATTTGACTGTTATTAATTTATTAAATTTAAAAACGTGAAATTTCTGTATCAGATTTACCTAACATTTCGTATATATTTGCATTTGTTTATTTATCATATTATATGGTATCAAAAATTTGAATAGGGATACTGCTAAAACAGTGGTTCTTATAAAATGAATAAATTATTTAGTGTAGTTATATATCCATTATATCAATATTTCTGGAAATAATGGGGTGTACGTAATGAGTAGAAATAATTAGGAAATAAAAATGCATCCATCAGAAATATTTTTATTATGTTAAGTTTTTAAAAATAATTTAAATTTAACTGGTTGTCAATAATAAAGTAAACACACCCCTTACACTAAAATATGTTATCAACTCTTAATTAAAAACTAAGTCTGCATGGTGGTTCTCCCCGAGTGGGCTCCGGTTCATATCCCGATTAAGACATGCTGTAAAACTGGGGTAAAAGTCGGATTTTCTTCCTGTAATGGATCACCTAATCAAAAAAGAAGAAGAAGAGTACCCTCTTGTTCCTGTTTGGATATATCATCCTTGTTAAATGTTTACATCTATTTGTTTGTTCTTTCTCATACACATCAGATGAAAGCACATGACAAAAAATAAATAAGGACCGTGGTAGCCTATCGGTCAGGGCATCAGAATTCCGTTCGGAAGGGCGGGGTTCTATTACCAATGCCGCCAAACACCCACCGAGAACATGCGATAAACGTGCTCGTTAAATCTGTGGAATTGAAAGTCGAGCTAGTAAGCTGTTTCATGGAACTATATATATATATATATATATATATATATATATATATATATATATATATATATATATATATATATATATATATATATATATATATATATATATATATATATATATATATATATATATATATATATATATATATATATATTTATATATATATTTGAAAATGCTAATCTAGATCTGAAACTGCAGTAAGACTTAGTATGACTTATTTTAGACAGCTCGTTTAGACCCTCATCCTTTTAACGTAAAACAATAGTTTTATTCATTTAGCAACAGTATCAAAATATTATTAAAATTTACAAGAACTTTATATAATAAACGTTTTGTACACTTAACACGCAAAGTTTTAAAATAGAAATATATTAATCATATCATCTTATTTTTTAAAATAAATTCTTTCAAAATAAAACGTAAAAATAAAATATATACGACCTTAAAACCATAAAAATTCTTTAAACTTCAACCATTATTATTCATTCTGACTCAAAACACGTGATTTACGCAAGAATTACGTCATTTACCAAAGCACGTGATGCACCACCATTTTCTAATACCATTTTCCAGACTTTCGTGATAAATGGGGTGTTACAGTGACAAATCGAAAACGAGTGGCGAACCCCTTTAAATGGGCAGGGAGTGATTTTTCTCTCTCTTTTTTCTTCAGAAGAAATAGAGAGAGACTTTGGCGTCTCAAAAATCGGTAGGAAATGGATTTTCATTTTCCTATAGGAAAGAAACGTGAAAAGGAGTTTGGCGCTTTATTTGGCACTTGAGATATCCTAAGATTCTCTCAAGAGACAATGGAAAATATATGTCTCCATTTCGTTGTCGGCAAAAAATCATAGCATTGAATTCAATATTTTTGTGGCTTTCTCAGAGAACAAACAACGATTTTCAGATATAGTAAAGTAGTATTTTCTTCAAAAATTTAAATTTTACGCGAAAAAAAATTAAGTATGAGAAAACAACTACATGCATATTATTATTTTTTCTTTTTGAAATTTTTATGAAACAAAGAAAAATGAACCTTAGTTACAGATGTTGAATCAGAATGAAACACAAATATTCGAGAGTAAAATCGAAATTAGGCATGCAACTATCAGAAATATATTAGTTACAATATTAGTAACAACATTTATAGAAAATTATAAATATTTTATTCGAAAAAAAATTAGGGCAAAAAAGTAGAATCAACAGTAAGATAATTATCTTCGCATCTATTATAAAAAAGAATTATAAAAATTGATACGAAAAACTAATAAAAAATCTAGAAAATATTTAAAAATTCTAAATTAAGTCAAAGCATTAAATTCAAAGGATACACATATTGATTTTCTGCCTTCTAGTTTCTTACCATTAATTACCATTATAAACAGCATAATGTAATAAAGTCAAACTTTTCGTTCATTTATTCTTGTCTTTAATATCGGCGTTGGCTTCCACAGCCACTTTACCTCAATATAATTTAAACGTTATGTTTTATTTTAGAGTACTTAACAGGAATTTCATATAAACCACAGGTATATTTCTCAGAAGTTTCACATTATTTATATGAAGAAGAATTGTTCAATGGTCCTATAAGCATTTATGTATATATATATATATATATATATATATATATATATATATATATATATATATATATATATATATATATATATATATATATATATATATATATATATATATATATATATATATATACTATATCTATATATATCTATATATATATATATATATATATATATATATATATATATATATATATATATATATATATATATGATATACATATATCTATATATATATATATCCATATTATGTATATCTCTCCAAAAGTGGTCTAACACCACACTAATAAAGGATTTCTTATAAAATATAAACGCTTCCTAATAATTTGGTAATGTCCTTTATATATATATTTTAATACAATGAATATCTTTTAGGATTTCATATAATACATGTTAGTCGTTGAATTTCAAACTTGATGACTTTTTAATGAAAACACCTCTTTCTTGCATTTGAAAACCTTTAAATATATTGAGATGCCAACTTCCTCCATGTGAAATTATACCTCTTGGCTGACAAGACAAGTCTGGACGTCTTCTACTTTGTCACTGTTCTTAAGTTACACTGCCACTATTGGGTCTATCATGGCCCACGCACTGGGTGCCCCAATATATAAAGCCCCATCACTTCAGCCCCTTGTAGTGATGAAACATTTAAGCCCTAGTAGCCGGGCGTTATGTAAAAACAACAACACATTTTATCCTCAAAAATAAAGTGAGGAAAACAAATTGAATATATACCCAATTTCGACTGTGTTTTCGATATTTATTCTTGATCGCATAAAAACTTTAGTCTTACAAAAATATTTAGAAAATAACATGAAAAATCAAATATATGTTAAAATAAATCATATTAAGAATATAAGTATTTACGTATAGCTTAATGGTTTGAAATGATAAATTTTTGGTATTTACATAAAAGTGTTTAACACACGATTTTTCTTAAAGAAAAAAAATGTTATAATTTTAAATAAATTATTTTGTTTTTCCGCTGGTGTGGCGTGGATGTGGAGAGGAGGGTGCCAGCTCAGGTGTGGCATCGTCAACTGACCGTCGTTCAATAATTACGAGGCACCTTAAAAAGTGCAAAGCCGTACTTTCACCTTCTTGGTGCTCTGATCCAAACACAAAACGCGCTTTTCTTGATTTAATTCGCACAGCCAAAGGCATAGCGAGCTTGATTTGTCCAAGTAGTAACATAAGCAATATGTCATAAGCAACAACAACATAAATTCTTTTACTTAGCGATAAATATTTTATTCTTAATGTGTTGTATATAAAAATTATGTTTTAAATAATAAATTTTTTATTCAACTTTTAGTATTGTAATAATATATTGACATATTTTCTAATAAAATATGTAAATATATAATTGACGTAATATCTTTCATTTTAAATGAATATAGAAATAAATGGTTTGATGATATAAACGGATGATAATTTTAATAAGGAATTTCACTCACTCAAACATGACCGTAGGAATTTTATTTAATTATATTGCTCTATTTTATAAGATTATAATCAATTATTACCCGACTTCTAGAGAAAATTCTATATTTTGAATTATTAAGCAATGTACAGATACTGTGCTTCAATTACGTCAGAGGACTGAGAAAAAACTCTAAAGTCAAGGAAGAGCATAATATATTGGCCAAAATCCCTAATATTTAAGATTGAGATAATTTATTAACATATAAAATTTTAAATTTCAAAACTTTTTTTCAGTTTTCAGTATTTTATTATAATAATATTTAATTTAAAAAACAATTCCAATTTTTTTTGAATTTAAATATTACGGTAAATATTTATCAAGTTAAGCGAATCTGATTATAAATATATTACGAAAAATTATTTATAATTTATAATTTCTTTTTAATTTTACTTAAAAAACAACAAGAGCATAAAACCTTTTAAAAAGAAAATATTTATTCCTTATAGTAATAGCTCTTCTATGTATAAACTATTATAAACTGTTAATTATTTAAAATTATAGCTTTATGTAGCAATATTTTTATTGTATTAACAGGTGAAACACAAGAATAATAGAATATACTCGTGTGGTTTATTAACAGTAAATACCTAGTTCTGATCTTATGGAATGCAAATCGAAGCTTTTATTTTGTATTTATTTACCATCACTCAATGAATAAAAGACATCTCTAAATTTTTGAGCGCTTATATTTACTTATTTGTCCCAGGCTGGAATCCCATTTTGGGCATGGATGTTATTTTTTTCCTCTGTTTTCTCTGTGTTTCTCTGGCCTTTCTTCAGTGATGATATGTGAATGTAGCCCGTCCTATAAACGGGTTTGTGGTGGTATGGCACGGGCAACGCTTCTCGCCTCTGTGACATGATTCACAGGTGTTCGCTGGGTAACGACAAATGATTAGCAGTTTCTGGCCTTGTTGTGGCATAGAGTTCGTCACCCAAGTGCCCACCATTGGAAAAAAATGTATTTACAGATTTATATTTTTCGTAGCCTAAGAAAGCAAAACATGTCGATTTGGGAGTAGATTTCGATTCTATAAAAATTACTCCGTGCCCTCACCACAGATAAATAAAGATAAAAAAATCTCCTAAAATTAACTGAAAACAATTTAATTTCCAATATAGTTGTATCAATCATTATCTAGAATTTAAAAGACTTTATTATATCAAATGATTTATTTTTCATTCTGAAAATAACTGCACATTATACTATCGCTTTATATAAAACTGACACGAATACAGAATCACAGATTGCCTTCATTAATGGCGACTTTTGGTTATTCCTAAATACATGCTAACACTTACCATACCCAACCGACTCTGAAGAAAACTGATTCACATGTAAACTTCATTCATCTTAAGATGTGCTATCAGCGTCCATTTTGAAATCAAAAGTTATTTATTTAATCGTAAAACCAACATAATTTCGTCTTCAGCAAAATCTACTATAATGAAAAGATTTTTTCTGAGAAAATGTCGAAGACATGAAAATGAATACAGACTATGCGCCAAATAGTTATTATTTTCCTAGATATTACTAAAATAAGTATATGAATGTTGAATTTTCACTTTAAAATTTAGCTATTAAATTTGATGATTAATGCATAATGTAGTGTTATTAAAATGTAATTTGGGCTCAAAATATAAATAATTGATAGTTATTTATTTATCGATAAGTATACTTCAGTAATTTATTGAATTATTTCTTTCCTCTGAAAAATGTTTCGTTTATTTTGAATCGGCACATTAATTTCAAGTTATTGGTAACACATTTGTATTTAATATGTTCATTGTGTTTTACAGTTATATAGGCACAGGTGCCGTATAATCCAGGAAGCCAAATTATGAGATTGGCGATTTTTTGGCGGATTTTTTTATGTATCTGGCAATCTCGTTTTTATTACGTCATTCATATGGAGACCTATAAGAGTTTTGCAAGAAATTCTATTTTACAAAAAATCTATAATGCAATAAAAAGTATTCTTAAACAGATTTAACGTAGACATTAATTGCATTCTAAAATGCCAAAATCTTGAAAGAATATGAGCAATATAGTTAATGAAATAAAATTAAAGTTTAGTACAAAATTTAAAATATTTATGAATTTTAAAAGTATATACATACATAATTAGCTATTATATTTATTTTTTGCTGTGCAATATTCACTGTTCGGTAATCGACAGTAAACTTATAGGAGATTTACCACAAGGTAAAGTCCCTTGAATTTGACAAGAAAAAAAATCTCATCAATCATGGTTATTTTATCCTCGCATATTATTTTCCATAGAATCGTTTTCTGCGTTAGAATGTCACTAAGACAAAAACAGTCAAGACAGTCCATAGACTTGACATTATTAATGGATTTACTTCCGTTTTGACAGGGTTACCTAAAGCATCGCGTAGAAGAATGGAAATATTGTACAAAAATGTCAATAAAATGAGACTAACCGGGAGTTAAGAAAGTGAATCGAGTGAAGTCATTTCATTTTTAAATGCACTGACAAGGAAATACATATTAATAAATGATATTTAGATCTTTGGCAATGTATGTGTATTCATGTTGTAAAGTAAATACAAAATAAATTCAAATCGACTACAACAATTTAAAAAATTAAATACTCTCGCTCCAATATAATACCTATTTTAAAGTTGAAAAGGAATTCATTATTCTTTTTTCATTAATATGAAATTTATATAAAGGAATATTTATAGTTGAAAATCTTTCATATTTTTTTCTTACCATCACTATATTTTTTATCGTGGTTGTGGTAATACAAGTGACATTGTTTGATACTGTTTGCCATGCTTATTTCTTTGACCAGGCTATGTTCTATTGACTGATTTATGTAATGCTAGTGGTTTTTATACATTCAATTACACATTTTTTGTAGATTATACATATCTCATATGCGCATGTTTAGAATTCTTCCGAATTCACATAATACTGCAAATCATAGTTGATTCAGTGAAAGAACAAATTGCCAAAAATTAAAACTATCAGAATATTATAATTGATTTTCTTTTGCTTATAAAGTAGAAGTAACTGATTCAGATATCAATTGTAAATTAATTTTCTTATTGGTTCTTACTTTATAATTTCTTTTATTTTTTCAGTGAAAGAACAGTGAAACAGAAAGCTTCAGTGAAAGAACAAATTGCCAAAAATTAAAACTATCAGAATATTATAATTGATTTTCTTTTGCTTATAAAGTCGAAGTAACTGATTCAGATATCAATTGTATATTAATTTTCTTATTGGTTCTTACTTCATAATGTTTTTATTTTTATATACCTTAGTTATTTTTTTCATTTCATATATTAATAAATAAAAACTGGCGAAATAGTTAAAGTTTGAATTGTAAATTTCGATTATATAGTTCAAAGAATGTTATGGATAATTGTGATTATTGATATTACCTAAATATTCAAATTAAACTCTATTTAGAAAATTTATTTATTTTACTCCTTTTATCCAAGTAGTTATTATCTGTTTCCTAATAATTTTATAAAATATATACATATTTTAATAAAAAAATTAATCAACAGAATTTTTTTAAATATGTGAAAGGTATTTTTATCTTTATGCAGGATACCAAATATATAGAATTATAAAAATGATTATTAAAAATTAAGTTCATTTAACATTTATTTGTCTAATTTCATTCCCTTTACAAACAATTTTTCTGCTCAGCAGGAATTGATACTAAATGTCCTTTACTTCATATTTCTGAGTCAATTGTGTGACATATTTTGTTATATTAGCTGCATATTTAATAAATAATGTAATGCTTTGTGAAAAAGGCTTAAATCATAAATTATGAAAAGTATATGATACGTTTAGTCTCTAGAATGTATAATCAGACTTTTTTAAGAAAATAGTTTCGGCAAATTTTACTGGAGCATTATTGTGTTTTTCTTTAGATAATTTTTAAAATATGGCATTTAAATTAAGTTTTTAATTTTAGTTGGTATCCATAAAAAATGAAAGACTAATCTTCATAATATATAGTTATTTTTATACTTTTAAAACTGTTAGAATTTTGAATATATTTTTGTGAAAAGGCACATGTTAAAATAGTTTTCCTTTCTATTTTTCAACAAACAGAATTATGATTTTTTCGGGATATTTTTTAAATAAATTACATATTCAAAAATATCTGCCAATTGGGAAAAATTTCTTTCCACAAGGAACCACGCAGGGAATGTTTCAAATACAAAAATGGATTGGAAGAAATACAGATTTGCCAAATAATCTCATATAAATCTTTTTGAAAGTTCCTTTTTTAAAATAGTCTGAAATAAGAAAAAAAATATGTTAAATCATAATAAGTGAAATTTCAAACACATGTGTAGTTCAACCCTGAAATCATAATGAAGAAATATAGAAATACTGTATCTGAAAGAAATAACGTGACTCACTTTTAAAATTCTTTCGCCTTTGATTAAAAAATATGGAAATAATAATAACTTCAGCACAAAAGCTAAAAAATATTTTATCTCTTACATTTTTAAGTTTTTAAATATTATTTTTTCAAAAAATGTCTCTAAATTTTCAAAATTACATAGAAAACTAATATTTCTATGTTACATTTAGAAAATTTTATTTACGTCAAAAAATTGCATAAACCACTCCATTTCATAAAACGATTGCATAAAATGTCAAAAAGGCATATAAAAAAAGAAATTTTGAAAGCTGCTTTTGAAAAGTTTATTATGTCATAACTAATGATAAAGTTTATAGTATAACTTTATAAAATACATTAGATGCAGTGTAATATGCTATGGAAACAATATTCAATCATACGAAATTTATTTTAAATTACCCTTGTATTTTCATTCAAATTTGAAGAACCAATTTACAATTAATTTAATGGTTCTTCGTCGGTATAAAAGATAGCTCTGTTTTTCTTTAATACGATTACTGATAAAATATGTTTTAAAACTATTTTTTCAATAGAAATCATAGAGATGATTTATGTTTCATAAATATTTTTAAATTGTTATTGAATTATGCTAATTATATTTCAAAAGTAATTTCTTTCGTAAGGAAAATAATGGAATTTACTATTCAATTACAAAAGATTTCATCACATTGATACGTTTAATATATATTGTGCTATATTTCTTATTACAGATTTCGCTATACAAAGCTTATATTCATTCAAGATACTACAAATAATAAAAAATATCGTACATTAAACTTAAAATTCCATTCTTAAAATTTATGATAAAAGTTAAAAATATTGTATTCCCACCTGGTGGTGAAAATATAAAGCTTAAAATATATTTATAAATTTCTTATACCCCCTATAATATTAGCTGTTTAATATTTCAATTTAAATCTTATTAAATTTCTTAGACATGACGTCATAAATTTCTGAGAAGTGAGAGTGAAGATATTGAAAGAATTGCACGATATTAAATAAGTACATTTCTAATCTTATTTAAGTGCAATATTTATCTTATTTAAGTTCAGTGAAGTTAAATAAGTTCAAAAAATGCTTACATCATGTCCCTAAATTTTACTTTTATTAAAAAATAAACTTAATTCTAAAAAAAGTGAAAAAAAACTAATGGCAAATTTCATTTATCAGTTACAGCAATTTCTTTAAATTTTACATTTACATTTTTTATTTTCATAAATTTTTAATTTTAATCAAATACAATCCTTCTTATATTCATATCATTTGCTTGGATACTATTTGAACATTTCAAGCAATGAGAATTTGAAGGATACAAATTCTTATCCTGGCTGTTTTTCCTTCTCAATAATTAAGACTTCTTTTACAAGAATATAAAATAATCAGTCATCTAAACACTATTTACAAGCTACAAGCTAAACGAAGTATATTATAGAATATAAGGGTGGCATTTAATAGTACTTGAGAATCTGTACCGTACCGTTTTAAATTCAATTATTATGTTATGTCGTATTATGTTATAAATATCGTATTACAAAATCCATAGAAACATGAATATATCTTTTTAAAGGAGAATAACCTTTACCTTTTATTTACTATTTGGCTCATATTTTACTAACTTTAAAACACTATAAATACCTTATTTCTGAATACCTTATTAGTTAATATTTAAAATAAATGTATTTTATATATATTATTAATCTACAACATGAGCAAAAATAATTAATTAAGAAAGAGCATGAGAAAAATTATTATGTGAAAACACTTCCATGAAAAAATCTCATTATTACGGCAAAAAAATATTTTGCAAAACCTGCATGAGAATTTCTTCTAAATGTAAAATTAGCAAATGTATTGTAAGTAATTTTAAGCTCAAGCATACCTAAAACATTTAACGAAGTAAAAATCTTTTTATGTAAGCAAATTTAATGCATTATAAATTAATGTGTTATTTACATCTGGAATTGTTTATGTCCCAAATTTCCTAATTTGTAACATTTTCTGTTATTTTCTATTATTGTTTTAGAGTATTTAATATAATTTTTGTGATGGTTATCCTATATCAACTATTTCACAAGTAATTTTTACTTAATTTTTTACTTAATAAATTTTGAAATATGCTGTTCATAATATTTGATACTAAAAACAATATTTTTAAAGTTATTTTTATTTAGAACTATTTCTCTAAATTTTCATATTTATGAGTAAAATTCAAACTGCCTCCAAAATAATTTCTATTTTTTTCTCCATTTACTAAACACAATATAAAAGGCGGCAGTATTTTTTATTAAAATAGAATATATATATATATATATATATATATATATATATATATATATATATATATATATATATATATATATATATAAATATATATATAATATATATATATATATATATATATATATATATATATATATATATATATATATATATATATATATATATATATATATATATATATATATATATATATATATATATGTATATATACATATATATATATATATATATATATATATATATATATATATATATATATATATATATATATATATATATATATATATATATATAATTTATTCCTATTTATGTTTAAGAAAATTCTGCTATTTATTAGGTATATTATTTATGCTAAAGTAGCATCCCTACATTAATAACATAATTTGTCAAACAATTTTAAAATCAATTTTATTTACCACGTGGCTGCCTTATTCCTAAAATAATATTTTATAAGGAAGTAATATTGAAATACGTAAAAAAATAAATTGGTAACAAATTTTATCGGGAGACATTTTTACTGCAATTTTTTTACATGTTTATTACGAGAATAAAATATTGAGTAATAATATGTGCAATTGTGTCATCGTATTACTGATGAGTCTACCTGTGTCATTGCGGTAGCAATATAAGGATCATGATACATTATTTCTAAGAGATCAATTTTATCTTCGCTCTCAGTCGACGTTAAGAAGCCACCAAAGAGAAAGCAGCTATGACAGCTTCCATTCAAGACATTATTAATGGATTTGCTTTCAGAGTGACAATGTCACGCAACTACCGCTTGGAAGAGCAGAAATGGCGTGCGAAAATCGTAAGCCAATGAAACTGTCTATCATTCAAAATAACTGCCGCGTTTGAAGATACCAAACTCAATAAAGAGGAAATACTCTAAAATATTAACTTAAGGTGATGTGCTCAAAATTGTTTTATTTATCTCTCTTATTGTATGCTATGTTAGGAGTATTTAGCAACCAGTGTTTCAAGCACTTAAATATTACATGATCTGGCTAAATTAATATTTATGGTTAAAAAAGCATTTTTAACTGAAAACATCTAATGCAAGAAACACAATTTCATTTTTAACTGGTCGCATATTTTACAGTTTTAATAACATATTTGGATTCCTTGTATGAATAAACAGAAAAATTATGGATTAATTTGATAAAATTAATTTTTCACTATGTCTTAGATTTAATGTTCACGTAATAAAAATCCTTTATATATTTGGACATTACCTACGGTACATGTTTGAGCAAAGCAATTAATCTTTAACAAATCCATTTCGTTTTTTGCTATGGTCCTTTTAAAGATTTAATCTTAGGAATTTTAAACAATGTTATATATTTTTTATCAAATCTAATTTTCACTTTAAAGGGGAAAATACTATAGGATCAATCATTTGAAATTGCACTAATGTGAAGTTGGCCATAAGATATAGTTAAATTGCCCACTGTAGTGTACTCAGAAATGATTTAGCTTTGACGAGAGCCAAACTTAATTACAATGCAACGGAAATAAACTTAATGTGAGTTTGTCTGAGTGCAGAATATTGGATAATATTTTTTCCTTGGGTTACTTAAACGACTGCCAAAGTTAATTCATTTATTTTGTCTCCCTAAGGAAATTAATTTTTGTTCTTTAATCTGTTGTTTGAAGTAAACAATTCATTTTTATTTCTTATTCTTGAACAATTCTTGAGTCAAATATATTCAATAAACATAACTTGTATTCTAATTGCGCTGCTGCTTATTATATTTTTCATCTGGTGTTAGCGGAAATGTGAGTTGTTCAGACAATAAACAAAAAATAGAAAATATCTGATAAAACATTATAGTTGATTAAAACATATAATGTTTAAAAAAAGCGTTTGTCTTTTATAAATATTACGCTACAGCATTTTCAAACGTTTTATAATTTGAGTAATATATCCAAATTTTAACAAATTTAATCAAACTCCCATTAGTTTAATTTCATATACATCCGAGAAATAACATTAAAAAAATAATTGTTTCTTTTTTATAAATTCAAAGATTTACATGCAATAATATTGAAATATTTCAGATATTAAATGTAATAAACACATTTATAAAAATGTAAATAAGCATGTAGTAAACGTAAATATTATTTTGAGTTTGAAATGTAGTGCATATACAAACATTAAATAATACTTAACATAATATAAACTTCAAAATTTTGACAAATATTTTATTAAAGATGACTCAAAAAATTTTGACTTAGGAAATATTATAAGTCAGTTCCAAATAAAATATCGATTGTTTCATTATAACTACGCAATAATAAAAAATGGATTGCAATTTTACGCCTCAAATATTTCCTAAATCTCAATGTCAACTGTGTCACACCTACTTTAAAATATTTATTATTTTATAAGTTTATTCATATGGAAAATCTTTCTATTAAAAAAATCTATTTTGGATTCTTCATTTTAATGCAATTTTAAACGTGGCAGTTAAAACATTATAATTAAAATTGTCTAGTTACACAAAACTTATTACAAGTCCATATATTTATTACATGTTAAAATTAGATTTGCAAAAAGTTATGTTATTTAGATAATTTTGTAAAGAAAACACATTTAAAATAAATAAACTGAATAATATCTTAATATCATGAAATGGCGATCAAAATTTATTTGAAATAATGTTTGTAAATTGTTAATATTTTTATGAATATTTCAAACAAACCTTCAAAAACGAGATCTTCTCAGAATGAATGGTAAAAAGATCTTATAGACAATCGTAAAATAACCAAACTAGAAAGTTCAAGGAAATCGTAAGTTTCAATAATTCATTTTGGAAGAAGTGATTTTCAATAAATTTCTTTTTTCCTTGTAAATGATTGAAATTTTGAAACCTAAAATTTTTACCTTATTAAATCATTTTTCATTTCTTCCTTAGTTATTATATTTTAAACCTTAAATTAAAATTTCTATATTTATAATGACATACATTCTCCATCGTTTTTTCTAAAGAAAGTGAACTGAAACTAGACTGTTTTTTTCGCTTTTAGTATCTTAAATTAAAAATAAACTGTAAAACAGAGAAACAATAATATTTTAATAATACAAATTGCTAAATTTTGGCATAAAATATCCATTATTAACCATTTGATATCACCAGAAATGATTATATTTTTTTAAATGAAAAATAAAAAAGAAATATTTGCATGGAAAAAATTAATCTATTTTAAAAGCATTTAAGATAAACAAATAATTTATTAAATTTTCAATAAAAATATTGAAATTTAGGGAAATGAACATATTTATTTTTGATTCCACTCAAAACCAAACAAAATAAATCCAAGAAATAATACAAACAGCGAAATAACTCCAATGACGTTGGCACTAATTCAAATTGATCTTCTTGATACTTCATTTTGCTTTGTAGCTTACTTATTTTCAAGTAAATGCTTGTAATTTACATAATTGTTTTTGTAATAGCCTATGCTTAATGCTTTGTGTTTGAGTACTATCTGGCTTAAATTGCGAATGAAAATGATTATGCGTCTGAAATGCCATCAAAATTCTATTTATCACGATATGGAATGAAAAATAAATAAATACAAATCGTGTTTATTATTCATAGAAAATGGTTAAATAAGAGTAATATATATACATACATATATATATATATATATATATATATATATATATATATATATATATATATATATATATATATATATATATATATATATATATATATATATATATATTTATATATATATATATATATATATATATATATATATATATATATATATATATATATATATATATATATATATATATATATATATATATATATTAAATCAATATTAGTATAAAATATGTTTATTTTAATATTTTTATGATCATAAACTACAGCTTAAATTTTTATTTTATTAATATAAAAATTTTAGAGAACAATTAAAACATAACCACAAATTTTTATTTCCTGTTTTTACAAAGTCAGTTAAAGTTTCGATTTCAAATTTATAAAGCAAATTTTTTTGTGTTTAGTTTATTTGAATATTAAAAATTATTTTATTTGTATAAAGGCATAAAATTCATTTTCACACATAAATTGATCAAATATCTACCTCGAAAACATTTCTAAATTTAGAGGATACATTTTCATTATAAAAATCATTGTTATCTTTAATTAATAAACTATTTATTATGAAGTTTTTGTAAGGATAATATATATGTGTATAATACCTTTTTCTGTTTCACGGTAATAATGAAGTCTGAGTTCATATTTGTTTGGATCATATATTAAGGCTAAATACTGAAAATGAGGGGGAAAACATATGATTCCAAATTATCTTTGTTTTTTTGAAAAATACAACTTTGATATAAAATATTTTGAACAAATATCTAAACAAATTATGTTTTGACCTATGCATTCTATAAAAATCATAAAAATATGGAAATGCAGAAAATAAGTTTAAATTACGTTTTATTTTGGAATTTGTGATGTCAGTTTATTTATCGTGGCAGTTTTTTTTAATTTGGTAATAAATTAATGGAACAATTTCTATTACTCTGAATGTGAAATATTTAACAGGAAATTCAATATTGGAATAATGCTTGATGGAAAAGTTCAAAATAGAAGATGATCCTCCGGTTAAAGATTTATTCTTATGTAGAGTATTTAAATAATTTAATTATTTCATACATATAAATAAAAAGTGGATATAGGACCAATATTAAAAATCCAAACGTAATAGTGGACACAAAATCAAATATATTGCATATAAATAAGTTTATTCCGCGATGTGCAAGTTTTTCTCAAGTGTCTAACACCCACATGATGAACATGTACATACATAATATTTCCAAATTTGTAGATTTTTAAGTATTTATGCGTTTGTTGAAG
Organism: Latrodectus hesperus; assembly: GCA_037975125.1. Lineage (NCBI taxonomy): Eukaryota > Metazoa > Arthropoda > Arachnida > Araneae > Theridiidae > Latrodectus > Latrodectus hesperus. The sequence goes on from CM075862.1 coordinate 67,312,562, forward strand.
TATTGTTGTTGTAATTTTAAAAGTTTTCCTCATAAAAGCTGATTTTCTTACTGTCAGCCAAATTGACATCTGAATACTCTTTTTCACAGCTTTTAGCTCAAAAGTTCTTTTTTGGAATCTCATGTAATGGTTCATAATCCATTAAAAATTTTTATTTCAGTTTGTTTCATGAGCAAAATGAAACAGCAGCAAACATTTCAAAACCTTCTCTTATAATTTTATATATATTTTAATTAGTTTTTCATTGCATTACTTCACGTCTAAAAATGTATTTTGTATATTATTCAAAATATTTAGTTATCAAAACCAATTAAACTCTTATTTGTTTTGAAGCAGTAAAGATAAAAGTATATATATATATATATATATATATATATATATATATATATATATATATATATATATATATATATATATATATATATATATATATATATATATATATATATATATATATATATATATATATATATATATATATACATCGTAGTATCTTCCACACTGTTTTACACAGATGAGCAGGTGCTTGAAGTTATTTGTGTAAAAAGTTATCAGCAAAATGAACTAAAGTTTTCATAATTTTTTTGCTGCAGTAAGGTCGACAGAAAATCAGAATTATTTACCTAATAACATTAATCACTTTTTTACATGATGTTACTTTATAAATACATAATTAGCATCATAATACAGATTTAAATTAGACTGTATGCTACGAAAATCGCTTTTAAAATGTTCTACAGTTTAAGTCTTTAATCTTGAATGGATGATGATCATTCATTTGTTCAATATGTTCCTAGGTTAATGGGACATTCCACGAATCTTTTCAATCTCTTCGAACCAGTTTGTGTGGGATCTGTTGATGTTATTTCTGCAGCGCAACACACAATTCGTTTTTTGACATTATGATCCCCCGCACAATCGTAGAATTCCGTTTGGGAATTCCTGATTTATTAGTATCTACGTTGCATGAGGTCGATTGCTTTGCCCATACATCATAAGATTCAATTACATACACCATTACTGTTTATCATTCTTATAAACAATTGAGTTGTTTTATAGAAATGTACTTTTGCCTTTACTAAAAAGCAGTTTATAATTATTTTCATATGATATAATAAGCTTAAATAAACATTATCACCCGTAAATGCGTAAGTGTATATGTAATGTAAAATTAATACAAAAAAGAAACTATATGTATGAGAGTGCGATAGTGTAAAATTAAAACTTATCTTATTCATAGATTTAATTTATATTTCTTAGAAAAATAAATTTTAAAATATTGTTTTCAATATTTTAATTACTATTTGAATGATATTTTTAAGCATATATTAAATAGGTTTATAATGAATCAACAGATATACATGGATTATTCATTCACAAAATCAATAACGTTTCATCATATAAAATATTTCTCAAAATCATCGTATTTTAAAGCATTCAATTTATTTATCAATGTTAATTAATTTCGTCTAATTTATGAAATATCATTTACATATTACTCAGTTTATGAAGCTTATGAACCAAGAAATAAAATTTAAATTGAATCTAAATTTATATAGCTGAAGTTTTATCCAATATTACTTAACTTTATTCCCATCAAAAATAAAATATTTAATCAACTAACGAAACATTTAAGTGAGAAATGTTAATGTGAAAGTGTATATATATAACAAATATTTTCAAATGTTGTTCTTTACTGCGTGAAAATTATTTTCCACGATATATTTGTTTTTATAATAAATTAATTATGGATTTCCATTTAAATTTGCTTTACTAAACATTACGATATTCATATTTAACTTTAATACTGTTATTTTTTATCATTTTATCTTTGTTTTCTGAGGCAAAATCAATTATGTTATTTTCTTATTTTCTGATAATTAAAAATCTGGTACATTTATTAGCTCTTTTATTTTTAAAAATTAAAAAAAAAGTAATTCATTTTTAGTAAATAAAATCATACATTTTATTTTATAACTAAATGACTTTTAATTTTTAACGACATTTATTGCTTTCAAAGAAATTATTGGTGACAGTTGAAAAAAACTAATTTTAACATGAGAGCTAATTAATTTTCCTTTATCATCTTTATTATATTTCTTTACTGAATAATTATTTTAATTAGTATTAAAATACGTTGTTTTCTACTAACGATAATAAATTTAAACTATATCATTGTTTGTGAAAGTAATCAGGGGTTTATTTCGAGACTTAGATATAAAACTCTCAACATAAAATTAATAAAAAATTTAATTATGAATAGAATGCTGTAAATATTTGATTATATTTAGTGAAGGAAGCAAAATGAAATGAGAATTTTATTAACATAACTAAATTCGATAATTATCGGAACAGAAAACAGATTCACTGTGATAGCTTTCTTCCATTTTATAGTAAGTTTAATTTCTTTACAAAGGAAAACAATACATGTTTTTATTTCACATACCAGTTTGAACAATAACTGAATAAAATAACTTCAAAATTTCAATTGAATATATCCATTATCATGCCCGATGAATACGAGTAAATAATTTTTTTTAGAATAAAAATATACTCGTGTCCCTAAATTAAGGATAATGCAAGTTCAGGCAAAGAAAGAGACAGAAGCAAAAACAAATATGACTTATTTGTAAAGTCTATTTATTAAACAAAAGGTAAAGAGCAAAAAAAGACGATATTGTTTGACATCATTAATCAAAATTGCTATTTTTACTCCCAGGATCAAATTTAAAAAAAGAACCAATTTATAAAAACCAATATAACATGGTTGGTACGATGATAATACATACTATGCCCTCCCAGACGATGCGATACAGGCCGTACAACGCGTAGGCATGCTAAATACCATGATCTTGGGGAATACTACACCACTTATATAAAGCAATGCTGTCCGAAGTTCCGGTAGACATGTGGGAGGTGTTTGATGGGCTGCAATTCATCAGCCAAGCATGTCCCACACATGTTCTTTTGGATTTAAGTCCAGTGAGTATGCTGGCCAGTCCATACGGGTGATATCCTCCAATTGAAAACATTCGTCTACAATGTTTGCACGGTGAGGACTGGCTTTAACATTCATAAACAGAAATTCTGCACCTATGGCACCCCAAAACAAACGTACATGTTGTTCCAGAATGACATACCGATGTATATGGCCTGTCATGGTTACATTCAGAACACGCAGGTTTAGTTCTGCAACCCAGAATAATTCCTCCCCAAACTAGCATACCTGCACCACGGTAACGGTGTTGTTCAAAGGTGTTCTCTTGGTGGTAACGGGTACTTGGTTTTCTTTATATCCCGTGAGGTTTCTCCATATCCGGTCCGGTGAGAATCAGACTAAAAGCTAAACCTGAACTCGTCGGGAAATATCACAGAAGACCATCGTAGCGGTGTAAACAATGCATGCTCTCTACCCCAGGCTGACCACAGGCGACAGTGAGTTGAGGTAAGTGGAACACATATGACAGGTCTAAAATCATATAGATCAATGTGCCCTAAGCGTGTGTAGACAGTCTGTCTTGAAACTGTCGTACCGGTAGCTTAAAAGAGCTGACGAGACAAATCTGATGATGTGTTCCGTCTGATTCTTTTGGCAGTAACTGTCAAATACTGGTCCTCATTCGGCGTTGTAACTCGGGGGTGACCTGTGTTGTAACGTCTACTCACATTACCATTATCTTGGAACTGTTACCAAAGCCTGGAGATGAGACTCAGGGTGATTTCAAGATCCTCGAATATTTCCAGCTGTGTACGTACATATTCTGGACGGCCGATAATTCTGTCACATAAAGCATCATTCAAATGCTTCCTTTGTGACATAACTAGGCGGTTATTGCTCTGAAAGGCTTTTAAAGTGTTTGTGAACAATCTTACTTCTTTGTAATCATTCCTTATATAACCCTCTTTAACACTCTCGTCATTGTGACGTACTATCGGTGCTTGTTTCTTGTAATTTGCATATTATTCTTCAAGATGAGTGTGATAATTCTACATGTGAAATTTTAATTTTAGAGTTCAATTTCTGTGTAATTCTGAATTTTCCTTAATTTATGGACATGAGTGTAATTAAATTTTTGTTTTCATTTTTTTACGGTTTTCTTGTAAGTAATCCACATTTAATGTATAATATTGTTTGTATGTTTAGTAACTAAAAAAACCTTATTCTATAAATATTTTACCATAAATGTATACTAACTTGATCTTAAAATAAATAACTAGTTTTTATATTTAATCATATCTTTCTCTCAAACAACATACTCCAGAATATTTTTAGCAACTATCAACAAAATTTGCAAATATATATATATATATATATATATATATATATATATATATATATATATATATATATATATATATATATATATATATATATATATATATATATATATATATATATATATATATTATGCGGAAAGTTTATAAATTTGAAAAGTAAATAATTGGAAAAGTGAATTAAATATATTAGTCACATATAACTGTAAACAAAATCTTGCCTCATGACTGATGTTTTTATTATATGTTAGTTGTTGTTGTTGTTGTTGCTTATCCTCCATGTCTGACGGAGTCAGACTAGATCCACGAGTTCGTTGACTGTAAGGAAGTCGAAGACTAAAAGAGGATTGCCAAAGAGATCCTACCTAGAGAGACCCATGCAATCCAAAAGATGCTCAGTAGAAGCCTGATGATTTTGGCACTTGGTGCAGGTGACGAAAGTTTTCCTGCCCTCGTTGAAAGTGAGGCACTCGTTATATGTTAGTAAATATATGTAGTGTTTAAAAATTCAATAATATTTTTTGCTGTAAAAGATAAAGTAAGTAGCTATTTTTCACACAATTTTAATATTTGTAAATATCAATTAAACTGCATTATATTTAGGCAAATATTTAAAACTAAATATAAATAATAACAAATATGTATGATAAAAATTATTAATATATATAATGTATATAATAAATAATATAATAAAAAAATATTAAAATTTAAATAAAAACAATTTTTTTTAAGTTTTTATAAAGTATTTAAATGAAATTTATAGCATTGTTTACAAATTTAAAAGAAATTATTTATAATTTTATTTCTCAAATCAATATATAGGAATTCAAATCTTACAATATTTAAACAAATTGATAAAAATTAAAAATAGTCAAGTGTTTTAGTATGAGCACAAATCGCATAACTTATTTTTATTTTACTGAAGTGCATCATCGTTAAAGATTTGGGCTCAAATATTTTAACAATTGAAGATTATTTGGAAGCTAATTAACGAAATTTCTCAACATTTTTCCCAAAAGTTTTCAGGAAAGCTAACACTTTCAATTACTAATCATTTTAACGATTGCTTTCCATGATTTAATTTCAACTAGTTTATTTGTGAAATTATTGAGAAAATACCCTTAAAGTATTTTCAAATAAATAGGTCCATTAGTACACACAATTAGCGTGATTGAAACTAATGCTTACTAATATATTTGTTGCTCTTGTGAGAAGGAGTAAAAATATATCCACTTTAATGTATGTAAAGTTTCTACTTTTAGTAATTGGCAGATTCGTAATCTGAAAAGGGACTGAAAGCTGTAAAATGTTAGTACTGAGTAATTAAATAAGTACAATGCGTCAAAATATTCTTAGAAAAATATGATGAGAATACAGTTGCTACACATATATAGTCATAAATCTTAGCTCCAACTTCTTCATGAAAATATGTACCAATGATTCAAAATTTCTTAAAGATAATTATAAAATTTTCAATAAACAAGCTTCTATAAAATATATTTAACTAGGAAAATAATTATAGAATATTTCATTAGCTAAATAAAAATATATAAATTTTGGACATCATAAAATGTTATTTGTTACATTATATAATTTTTTAATATAATTTTAATAATATTCATTCATTTAGAAATTTGTGTTCTAATCTTAATAAATGGCAGAAATGTATAAAATTTTAATACGTTTTTTTATTCTATGTTTTAAAAAATGGGTTGCTATTTTTATTCTAATGATATCACTCAAATTTCTATTCATAAAACTTACATGAATATTTAAATCATTTCACAAAATTTGCGTTAATATAATTTTACAGAAATAACATGATATTAACATGGTATTCAAATTATTTTTTAATCAAATTTGCCTCCAAAATCAGATATGACAAATACGTGTTTACTAATTAATAATATAGTATAAATAATTATTTTATAATAATGTTAAAAATTTCACTTATTTGAACTAAAACAGGTAGTTATATAGTTGAAAAATAATATAAAATTTACATTAAATTGACAGATGAGAAAACATGCAAGATTTATCTTCAATAATTCCTATGGTAATTATCTAAAACATTTTAATAAATCGTAACTTATAACTCTTTTCTAGACTTTCAAATTGCAGGAATCATAAAAAATAAAACAATAGTCTTAATTCATTAAAAATAATAACCTGTCATTTTTATTAAAAAACGGACTGAAATTATTAGTTTACGAGAAACGAACTTGTATAGGTATTAGTTTGAATATCCATAATAAAAAGAAATTATTTTAACAGCTCTAAGTTAAGAAAATTTTATAAAAATTAATTGTTTTTACCTTCTTCTGAATTTTTTTATCAATTTATGCACACTTTTTACGAGTCATTTTCATAATGTATGAAATTTATATTTCTGATTGTAATATTTTCAAGAATTGACTTGATAATATTTATTTTCAGTTTTTTTTTTCATTAGATAAATATTTATTGTAGAATAAGTTATATTACACACCATCTATATATGTTCTGATAAGATAATTAAAAGTGAGGTTAGCGTTATAATTTAAAAACTTCATTGGAAATCAATATCATCAATAAATATGAAATTATATATTAATGAAAATGAACTTATTTAATGCTGGTCCTGCAGCTTATAAATTCATGTGTAACTATAATTTCAGCTTTCCAAAACCCGACTACAATTATGCACAATGTTTTGTCAATTTACCGAATACATATTAGTTGCTTACTCAATGTTGCAGAACTAAATCGATAGAATAAGATATTGTTCAGGGTTACACAACCTCAGTTAAATGCTTCGACAAAAGATATCGTGTTCACGGTGTTTTGAGCTTTTGATATCTTTCGCAGGCGCCACCTGTCCGTCAACGGCATAAGTATTCCATGCTTGGATCTGTCTTATCCCGTTTTCCGTTTCAATTGCTTGTATATTGCAGTGTGCACTCATGAGAAATTTCATTGCTGGTCCTGCTTTTTCTTTCAAAGCAATATTTCTTTTAAAGACAAACTTCCTTTTATGATATATATATATATATATATATATATATATATATATATATATATATATATATATATATATATATATATATATATATATACATATATATATATATATATATATATATAGTCTTTAAATAAATGTTATATGTATAATTATGTATTTATTTTATTTTTTAACGATCTTCTTATTCGAAATGTATATAGTAACAGCAAAATGTGTTCATTATATTAATCATAATTATAAAATTTGTTACTCGATTTTTTAAATTATTTATAGAAAAATTATTTTTTTCATCATTGTTCTCTATAGAATATTTAATTAAGCAAGTTCGAAGAAAGTATTGAAATTAATTCAAAGTTATGAATATTTTATAAAATTACTTTTATTAATAAAATATTTCTTTTTTGAAACATATGTATTGAATTCACTGTCACAAAATAATTAAAAATAAGTATTAGGATTTCTATTAATATAGTTTGTATACTTTCATTGAAAAATCATGCAGTTTACTTTATTGTATTGTTGAATTACAGACAATAAATACTTCATTGTTAACAGATTTAATCAACCCCAAGTAAGTGATCAAGATCCTTAATTAATATATATTTTTATAAATATTGTTGAATATTTGTTATTTCTGGGTATTAATTTATAGAAAAATAACTTTTAATCATTTTATATTTTTTTAACATAAATATTCATAAGCAGATTTAATTTTACCAAAAAACAAGCAAAAAGGAAATATTAATCTAGAACAGGAATTATAACAATTTTAGAATGTAATATTTCCTTCTTTTTCCTTTTTGAAGGATTTCCTTGTAAAGGATGCAGAAGATGAAACAGTGCGATGAAAGTAAAATTAAACATCTAAGTATTTCAACATAATTAAGTTTCAAGTCATGAAATGGGATTTATTATAAAATAAATGTTCTTGAAATTTATTTCATTTTTCCTTATAAATCTATCTTTTTACAGAATATACGATGTTTTTTTTTATAAAGTTGCAAAAAATTCTGAACAACAGAAAGTTTAAATATTACTTCGCATAAATGACTATGCTTTCATAACAAAATGCTGTTATTGAACTGCTGTTTTAGTTAGAATTATGTATTAATCCTTTCGCTTCTAAGTGGAAATTGCCATTACTGAAATTCGAGTTCATTTGAAAACCATTACTGAAATTCGAGATCATATGTATGAGAATATTTTAAGCAATCAATCACAATTTAGAAACAAAATTCGATGTTTTGGGGAAAATAAATAAATATGTGAAAACAATTTTCGTTTTAAACATTTTGCTAAGAATATTTCAACAAATTTTCTATTAGTGAATAAAAAGAGGAACAATGAAATTAAATATTCAAAGCTAGTTTTCTTCGTTTTCTTAGTACTACTTCGTATTAGTATGTTTTAATGTGAAGTTCTAAATGAATGTTGGTTATTGTGAAGAATCTTTGGACTTCTGGTGAAGACTAGGATAACAGGAAATGTGAACCTTATCACAATGAAAAGGAAATTTACAATAATATGGAATATACACATATATAATAAATACATTTGCAAAGAAATTTTTTGCATATATTTTCATTAAAACACTTTTCATATAATGAAATTGTTCTCAAATATTCCATGTCAATAATCATAATTTTAAGCTATTTATTCTAAGAATGTTATTAATATTACAAATAATATTATGTATATGTTGTTTGCCTTCAAGCTCTGACTTTTTATATGAAATGCTGTTCTTCACAGAGGATAAAATACTTTTATTCTGAATTTTTTCCAACAAAATTTTGAAATTAAATATATCCTTCCTTTACATGGAGTGTCGTCATCGCGCTAAATAATATATTATAACTTTTAAAATGTATTTGAATATCAATGGATGTTTTACAGGATGCGAAATGCACAATTTTCATTGGTATTTAATCTCAATTGCTTAGGATGACAACACTTTACATTCAACCAATAGAATTATCAGTTTACTTTGTTTTTAAATTTACAATTAAAATATTAAAAAGAATGTTACTATCGAGTTAGGCGTTAATAAATATGACCTCCTATAATTTTTTTACACAAATTTAGAATCAGATTACCTAATAATGAATTTAAAGTGTATTTGATAAAAAATATTTTATGAAAAATTATGACATATTAACATCTATTTAATTGCAAATAATTAAAGAAATACTTATATTAAATCTATGAATTATTTAATGTTAGTTTCCTTATGACATTTTCGGTGTGGTACTGCCTAGAAAATAAGATAACTCTAAGAATTTTTTTTATTTCACTATTATATTGAAATAAAGTTGTGAATATAATTTACTACATTGCAAAAAAAGTATTTGCAAACATAATATTCCAAATCACTAAACTCGCTAAATTACTAAATTCATTAAATCACTAAATTTCCTTATAGGATTATATAATTTAGAAATAATATAACAACTGTATACTTATGTAGTTTTTAATTAATAATATTTTGAATAAAATATGATTTAGACAAAAGCAATGCACATACAGGGTGATTATAAAAAAACTTTGCCAACATCTACACTTCTAGCGTCCATTCTATTTAACCGATCAAGATGATACTTCAAATATAGTTCCTTTGAGATATGCGCTCGAGATTCTGTGAATGGCAACACAGTGGCCCTCGCGGTTACAGTTATAGTGACAGAAACTCGAAATTTTCGAATGGCAACGTCTACTTTTTACCATCGCAAAATGTTCAGCACATGCGAAAACCCTAAATAGCGTTGAAACGGTACCGATATGTCCGAAAACCGACGTGTTATACACATACAAACAGTTCTTCAAGGCGCATAATGCATACGTGTAATGCATACGACGGAATAATGCATACGACAGAGACAAGACACTGCTCAATGATGAGAACACATAGAGAAAAAAAATCTTTATTAATTTAAAACATTTTCCACATGAGTGCCATCACAGGCAATTACGCATTGCATGCGGGAGACGGTGGACAATGTCGCTGCACGCAACATGGCACGAGGGATGTTTCCAATCTCACGCCGTATAGAATCCTTTAAGTCCGACAATGTTTGAGGATTGCACAGATAAACTCTGGATTTGAGATAGCCCCAAAACCAGAAATCCATAGGCGTCAGATCTGGGGATCGCGCAGGCCACGGAAAAGGATAATAGTGTGAGATGATGCGATCACCAAAATGCTGATCCAGGAGCCTTTTAACTGACCTCGCTATATGTGGAGGTGCGCCATCTTGCATCCAAACAATGTCATTGAGTGCATTCAGCCGACGCAACTCCGGTAAGACATAATTTTTCAGCATGGCTGCATACCGAAGGCCCGTTACAGAACATGTTGCAGGGCCAGTCGGGGTCGTTTCCTCAAAGAAGAACGGGCCCAGAACAAATGTAGCTGTAATGCCGCACCATGCGGTCACTTTGGCGTCAAATAATGGTACTGGCGCCACAGCATGAGGATTCGTCTCTCCGCAGTGCACACAATTCTTTGTGTTAATGCTGCCATTTAAGGTGAAATGCGCCTCGTCCGTCCATAGTATGCGAAGTGGCCAGTCGTTATCCGCATCATATCGTAACAAAAATGCATTTGCGAAGTCCAGACGTTGTTGTGGGTCACCTGGCTCCAACATCTGGACGCGCTGGAACCGATAGGTAAACATGTGAAGTACCAAGCGCAAGAGCTTGCGGACCGTTGAGTTCGGAATATCGAACACGCGCGCTATGTCTCTTGCGGTTTCTGTGTGTCCTGCAGTCACTGTATGGTGCACTTCCATGACAACGTCCTCAGAAACAGTTGGCCGTCCGGAGCGCTGTTTGTCTCAGGTGCAGCCTGTATCTTCGAATTTCCGCACTAAATCACGCAGAGCTTGCAGAGTACATGGGCCGCGTCGTTGTCGATGATTGCGGCGATACACACGCAAGGCTTCCGCAGCGTTCATCCCATTTTGGTAATAGAGTTTGATCAATTCACCGCGAACTTTCCTAGGAAGACTCATATCGTCGGCATGTGCGAGTTCCCGAATGACGACTTCGCATACCCGCTTGGTATTTTATAGGTTTCCTAAGCTGAATATCTGGCGACCGGCGTTCTGTGATTGGTTTCTTGACTCTGTCACATGCAAATTTATTGCGTGCGCCCAGATCGTGTTTTATTGGCCGGTTTTCAGAACTCTTTTTTGTGTTTGCAGAACACGTGCGTTTTTAGACATATCGGTACCGTTTCAACGCTATCTAGGGTTTTCGCATGTGCTGAACATTTTGCGATGGTAAAAAGTAGACGTTGCCATTCGAAAATTTCGAGTTTCTGTCACTATAACTGTAACCGCGAGGGCCACTGTGTTGTCATTCACAGAATCTCGAGCGCATATCTCAAAAGAACTATATTTGAAGTATCATCTTGATCGGTTAAATAGAATGAACGCTAGAAGTGCAGATGTTGGCAAAGTTTTTTCTAATCTCCCTGTATATTTCTCTATTTATTATAGGAAATATCAAGGGCAGGGAAAAAATTTCATTAAATAATATAAATATATGGTTCATGTACAGTGCTATTAAAATAAAAGTGATTTTTTATATTCAGCGCTGATATAAAAATCACTTTTATTCAGTGATTATTTAGAAATATTCAGCGATAAAGAATATATGTTTAAAATAAACAGCATCATGAATATTTTATTGAACATTCCCTTTAAAAATAAATGTAAATAAAAAATTGTTAATGTATATTCAAAATTCTACTTCATTACACAGGTAATAATACTTAAGACATGTAGGTCAATTTTCATTCAAGTAACTTCATTATTATATGAGACATCATTTTAACGAGGCAAGAGTTTGAAGATTTTGTGAAAAATGAAGTTTTAAAAAATCACCTTTAAAATGATGGTTGTGATAGAGACGAAGTTTCCAAGTCTTTCCGAATGTGTAAGCCATATAACATCCTCAAATTTGTGGTTCAAAATCAACACTTTATAGAAAAACATATAAATTTTGAAAATGTATTTAAAAATACCCATTTTTTACTACTTTAAGCTAAAACATGCATCTTCCTGTTTCGTGGTACAATTCGTATTTAAAAATTATTTAAAATTTATTTCTTTTTGACATAAAACAAAAAAACTGTTTAGAAAACTGGAAAATTCTGAGTACTAAATTCATAAATAAAAGAAATTGACACCTGTAGTCGAAAATCAACTTTTATAGCAGGCGGATACATTAACAAATTATAAACATTTAAAAATAAAAAGTCAGAATAAAATATTAATCTTTTAAATGACTTTTATTTTCTATACTTTCATATTTGATCAATTTACAAACATTTTTTTCACTAAAAATGCTTGTAAATTTTAAGCCCCTCTGAAATCCTCAGATTATTTTTCCCTTAGATTATTTAAACTATACTGAGATAATAGCTGTGATATTTAACAGTATTCGCATAAAAGGTTATATAAAATACTGATTACTTATGCGGCTCTTTTTCAAATTTGAGAAATACAGAAAATCAACAGTTCAGAATACATTCAATAAAAGAAAATTTAGACAATTATCATTTTTAAATTATACTCCACGTGGAAAAATATTTTCGAATACTCTTTTATATCTACTCATCCGATTTTGCATACATTTTATTACATTACCCTATTTCTGAAATTACCAAAATTTATTTCTTACCATTTCACATAATAAATTACATTTTTAAAGTACACAATCTAAAACGTAATAAAGTTCAATCTTCCATATTATCTCAGCAATTTCAAAGGATTACCATCATAAGTGATTTTCTGATTATAGGATGCATTCAGAAAAGTGAAGTTTTCTAACACTAATATGATTCTAAATTATCATTACCTTTTGAAATATTTTTATATCAATCAGTTTTAATGGCATAGGTTTAAAGTTACGTTATTTATGCTATTTCTATTTAATTCATTTGATAACCACTGATTTGTTTCATTGTTTTTAAGTCACTACAAATCTGTTAAACAATAATTGTTTTTGTAATTTTGGAAGTGCTTATGTATTAGAAAATATGATTCTGAGTAAACTAAAATTTGTATCACTAAAAAAAAATTGAATTCTTTAAAAACATTCGTTCTTATGGATTAATGCTAAAATTGAATGTAAAATTAATACAAATTTTGCCCTAATTACTCCACATTATGTTTTTTTTTATTTTTAACGATAGATCCTTGTTTATATATGTCTTATATTTTTCTCATAAAATGTCAATTTTTGAAATAACAAAAAATGAAAAACGATTTAAATACATTATTTATTTAATTATTAAACAGTGGTTTAAACAAAAAAGCTTTAGATGATGTGTGTGATATAATTATTAATCTATCATATAGATATTTTTAAGTAACATCTATATATATGTATCCATTCCCTTGTTATTTATGTTTATTTAATTATTTTGTCTTTAAAAATATTCTAGCATTCGAACTAGATTCAATTTTTACTGGACAGTATAGTTTTTCAAAATTCAGTAAACAAAAAAAAATTCACTTCGTTTTTTTCTTTCAGTATAAAAGAAGATTTTTTAAAAAATATATTCTTCTATTTCTTTATTTGAGATTCTACTTTTAGTTTGGGAAAACTTCCGCTTTACTAATGTTAGTGACGTAAATAAGAATCTGCAGATGACAGAGTGGCCTTAAAAATAAAACTTTTTATGTCCTTTTTTTAGTTTGAAACCGTTTTTTCAATGTTTTTTTTTATAAAAAAACAGCTTTTGCTTTATTTGGTGTTGTTTGATGAATCACCTTTACCTTAAACAGCTAGGTGTTTTCATAAATATGAAGTACATGCTTAAGATTCAAAGGAAATGCAAAGGTCAAAAGAAGGATTATAATTGCGAAAGTTTTAGAGGTATATTATTTTGTTGGTTCAAAGTATTCTGTGAGTGTTAATCGTTATCCTGTCATAATCATTATCATTATCACACATAACTCTTACATTACGCAATTTATAATAACAAATAATTTCTCTTAGAATTAATTTTCACCTTAATTCACTTATGCATTAAGTGTTGCTACAAATAATTCCGCACGAAAAGTTGAAAAAATTATTTAAACTTTTTTTTTACAAAATTCATTCGATTGAAATAATTATTTAAATGCATCATTTAAAAATTACTTCACTTGTTAATATTTTAAAACGTGCTAATAATTTTATTAATGCAAAATCCATAAAATTGTCTTATTACTCAATGGTTTAATCTAAATTACCACTTAATATATTTTAATAGGAAACTTGGAGTTTTTTTTAAAATCTTCATACATCATTTTTAAGTCATATATTTAAACTTTGTCTTAATATGTTTCCAAACACAATTCACTAGCTTATAATAAAATACAAAGAGGACGTTATTGAAATACTAATTAAAAAATAAAATAATACCATTATCACTTATTATAGAATTTTATTCTTCGTTCTTCTCCCTTTACCAGATTTTCAATATTTTTTCAAAAGTTAACCATGCCTTATGTTGTAATATTTTATACATTGTTTTGAAGTATTTTCTCAGTTTTTATGTAGAGTAATATGGAAAAGCATAAGTTTTTAAATAAATTAAGATATTCCACTTTTAAAAATTCTTCATTACAAAACCAAGATAGTTTTATTTCGTAAAATATAGCATATGTGTAAAACCTCAGTGAAACAAATTTTATTTTCTGAAACTAAGATATGGCAAAAAGTATGAATATTTAGGTTTCATTTATATCACTTAAATGCTATGGTGAAATGTTTTCAAAATTTTTTGATAAGAATTGAGACGCGAGAAATGCTTTAACAATAATGATAATAATTAAAATGTAAACAGTATTTGAATCATGTAAAAATTTATATGGTAATAGTTGAGAAATCAATGTTCCTTAAGAAAAGTAATAAATATATTATCATAAAATAAAATAATTATTTTCCATGAATTTTCAATTTCAATGTCCTGTGCACCTTTAAAGCGAAAGACTTCCAGTTATAATTCATACATTTATTTAATTAGACATTTCATTAAAGTTGCTTCAATTTTCATAAAATATTACTCATATTTCAAGTAAACACTTTCGAATGATTTTTTAACAATTTTTTTCGAATGAAATACGAATTACAACAACAATTTTTTTTTTAAATCAATACTCCAAATAGTTAGGAAATCAAACAACTGACTTTACATTCTTTTATTTAAAGAAATATTTAAAGACGTTTATTTAAATTCTTTGCCAATAAAATCATTCTTTATTTCAGGATAAATGAGTTTAAAAATATAATAATTTACAAATGAAAATAATATTATTTATCATCATAATCTACATTTAAATATGCAATTTAAAAGTAGGAAAATATTCTACCAGGTTTATTGCTTTAGGTTCATTCGTTTGATGAGTTTTAATTAGCTTTTATTAGTATTCTATATTTTCTTACTTTTATATATTTATAATTTTATATACTGATCGAGTTCGCTTTCGGACTGGGCTTCTATCTAAGGTGTGTAAATGTACAGACGTCCCAGAACTGACTAGGCAGATAGCCCTGGAGATGATACATAACGTTCCAGTCTCAGATTTAAGAGTGTAAACTGATGGCAGTAGGGGCGACGGAGGTATTTCTGGTAGTGGCATACATATTATGACACCAAATAATATAATAGACATAAAGATTAAGAATGCCGACAATTGCTCTGTGTTCAGGTCGGAACTCATTGCTATTTATGAGGGATTAAATTTTATTGACATGACTACTGAACTCGATTTTAATGACTTATGGATTTTAACGAATAGCCGTGCCTCTATACAGCACATCTCTCGTTGGACGTCTGTTGGGGATAAGATAAGCCTGAAAATCCTGCAACTTGTCAGTCGATTTTCTTCAGGACACACTATCTACTTCCAATGGGTTCCTTCCCATGTTGGTTTGGAGGGGAATGAAATTGCTGATACCTTGGCCAAATCTGCCTCTGCGGCTGCCTTGCATAATAATACTTGTCTAACTTTTTCTGAAATCTCCTCAATAAAGAAAATGGAAACCAATGCCCTTTGGAGAATCCCTCCAGTTCACACTTGGTACTTTGGAGTGCGACCACGTTGGACTCACAATCTAAATATTTCTAGGAAGCAGCAGACGGCTCTATCTCGCTTTTTGAGTGGTCACATTAGTTCCCTCACCTTCCATCAGGGTCGGAAACTCTTTACTGAGTGTCACTGGTGTAAGGCCGCACAGGCTTCCTCCAACCATATTCTCGAGTGCCTAAATTTTACTACTCGTGAGATTTTGAAGGACCCTTTACTGTTTTTAGACTTTTTGGAGATTTTTGGTTTTATGGAGTTGGTGTAGCAGAGCTACACCTACTGGGATTAGTAACAACAACAACAACATAATTTTATTATTTTCGCCTGATAAACAGTTTAAAATATCTGAAAAATAAAAATAAAATTGCAAATATCAAATTTTTGCAGTGAACAAATTGTCTTTATAAAATCAATTCGTAGAATGTAATGCTAAATGAAACATTATTCTACCATTAATTTGCAATAATACAGGTAAAATTACCATGCTTAACTTCTATGAAATTAAACAAAATAACATAAGAATTTTTTTTTTGATTTTTTGGCATATAATCGCTTTGCTTATGGTAAATGAGAGAAGATTATTGTAATATAATTATGATAATGGTTAATAAATTTTCCTGATTCTAAGAAAGTATTAAAATCGATTGTAACTTTGTAACTTTAAATATTTATAGAATAAAAATAATTTAGATAACTCTAAATCTTCAAAACTATTGTTTTTTCATAAGTTTTAATCATTTGAGCGAGTAAAATGCATGAAATAATTAGAACTAAAAATGCAATTTCATTTTTTCACTATGCAAAATTTAATTTTTTAACTTAAACGAAGTTTACAAAAAGGAAAGTAATGTAAGAATTTTTTTTCATTAAAAATAACCCAACATATTTAATCTCCTTACAGACCCTCCCTTGAGAAGTGTAAAACTTTCTAGACCGAAAGAATCCAAATTTACATATCAAAAAATAAAAAGTGTTTTTCGCTTTAAATAAATATTGTTTATTTTTCTTACACAAGTACAATGGGTAAGTACTTCGTCTTAAATGGCAGATGAAGTTAATCTTCATAAGATTTTAAGATAGACTTCTTAATTACTCAGAAATCATCACTTGTTGAAATGACTTTGTATTTAATCTCCAAAAGTTATATTGAAAGTGATAAATTCATAAGCAAATAAATTTTAGATAAAGCAGATTGGAAGTTTTAAAGATTTCTTTTTTCTATAAATCTGAGAGGAGGAAACAAAACTGGCAAACTCTTTGACAATTTATATTCAATAAATGAAAATAAAATCATCAGCAATTAATCAAATATGTGTGTGCGTGCGTGAGCATGAATGTTGGACACAAAATTTATATTAATTTTCGTAACACAATTCATGTAATACTGAAATAAAAAAATATTTGATTATATTTGGAGCTTGAATGTTAATGTATTTCCATATGTATATATATAGATGAAAGTCATGTATTTTATGTTTTATATAAGAAGTTTTGGTACAGTTTTTATCTTTATTTTTTATTGGATTATAATATTATTTAAACGATCATTACTGTTTATAGATTACTTAAATAAATTAAATTTACGAAAACATCTAAAATAATTTTTAAAATAATTTCTTCGTTTCAACAAGATTCTAACTATAAAAAATAGATAATATTAATTAACATTACCTAATAACAAATAGACAAAATCTAAAATTATACTTAATACATTTTAAGATAAACATCATACTTTTGTTTTTAAATTTTAATAATATTAATAATGACAATTTTTTTCTGATAAAATTAGTTATTAAGATTATTAGTGTTTCTTAAAAAGTAAAATGTTTAAATATCTGAAAGACAACATTATTATACGTATTACATTACTTTATCTCATTAAAATATAGATGTATTAGAATTAAATGTCAGCTACTTAAAAAAGTCTCGAATACTTAGCAATATCTTAAAAATTTCTGACAAGTGACATCTCAAAAATGGGATCGTAATTTCAAAAATTATATTCTAGTGCAAAAAAAAAAAATCCCACTTACGATTGATTTTACGAAGTATCATAAAAAAAGCTTAAAGTGGAATCCCGGAATTTTGAATGGTATTACACATTAATGAAAAATGACATGAATTAAATACTTTGAAATGGTATTACACAACATAAACGCAATATGCACAGAACGCAAATATGATATTGTATTTCTGTTCATAACAGAAAGAAAATGTCTTCTTATATAATTTTTTAAGATATACATATTTTTAAACATGTTTAATACGTGAATCTTTATATTTCGCACTCCATTTTTAATGACACACCTTGATCAATGAATGGAGAGATTCAACACATGTTTTCTGAATAAAGCGACGAATATTGTTCGCCAAAACCTTCATAGTTATCAAACGCTCCCATTAAATATTGTCATTCAAAATACTCCGTAATTAGAAATTTACAGAGACAGTGGGTTAATAGAGAAACATAGAATGACATATGGGGAGCTAGTAAGCTAAATTTCGGGGAACCATCAGCTGATACTGAGTGCATTTATAAATGTTAATAAAGATTCCAAACAGCAGTAAGATTTCATGTTGCCTGAGTATGGCTTCTTGTAGACAGCTTGTTGCTAGAGTGTAGGAATTAAATTGTCGAGTAGTAGGTAACGTGTGGCCGTGGAAGCCTAGTGGATAGGGTATTGGCCTTCCATTCGGAAGGGTGGGGGTCGATTCCCAATGCCGCCAAAGACACACCGAGTACATGTGATATAAGTTTTCGTTAAATCTGTGGAATCTAAAATCCTGTGGTCGGCAACTGAGCAGTTTCCATGGCTACAATGGTCTGGAGAAAATTCCTTCCCCTTTCAGATCAATGTCAAAATAGAGAGAGTGGATCCTCTGGTGGTGCCATCTATCGGAGGATTTAAAAAAGAGCAATGAAGTACTTTCATCTTCGTGGAGCTCTGATTAAAATGAAAGGCGCTCCCTATTGTCTTAAATTCGCATTGCCAATGCATAGTGAGCTTGGCTTGACCAAGTGTCATAAGTAACACAACACAACGCAGCAGGTAATGATACCATTATGCGTAAACAGAACAGTTGATATTTCCGTCAAAAATTCATTTTCAAAACATTTAGTTTAAAAAATAATCTAAGAAAAAACCTACCGACTATTGACACTTTTTTAACACGCAATGTTATGCCAATCCTCATTTGAGGATTTTTTTTTTTCAAAACCAGATTTAAAAAAAATTTCCATTAGTTTCTTCAACTTGTAGTGGATTAGATCATCCACTGAAAGTTCCATAACTTGTTATATTTTCTCCAAAACTATCATTCTTAAGTTAAAATGTGACGGATGTTTCTGCCGAGAAGTTCAAATTGCTGAAGGATGTGAATTTTATGGATACAAATTCAGAATTATGTGTCTTGTTTGTCAGATAGTGGAATAGGGAACATCAAGGATACATGAAATTATATGTACATTGTTATTTTCATGAAGTTCCACTGCTTTCATCAACTACCACTGCATCAACATCTTCTATGAAATCATATACTAATCGGCTGTGTAATCGTTTATCTTTATCTAGTCTTCCCGGAAAGATGACAAGCAAACAAGACAGGAAATAATTGTTTCATTCAAATATCACTATCACACTCAAAGGATCTTTCGACATTAGTATATGTTGTTGTTTCTAACAGTAGTTATGCGATCAAACAACTGCAACAACATTCTCAAGATTGCATTGATAATCAATGCTGTTTCCATCAACTGTGAGATTCTACAAATTTCTTCTGACTGTGGACCGAACAACGTCTTCCTTTTATTCTGTGAGTCATTTGTAAATTTTAAATCCACTCTTGCAGTGTCTACAGTCTAAATATTTTTCATTTGGATTAATAGAAAAATCTCCAGTGCATTTTAAGCATAGGATATTAAATTTCATTAAATCTGCATAAATTAATCCTAAACATGAATAAAATACATCTGTTTTTCTTTAAGTATAATATATTTTCTTAAAGAAGTATGAATTCTGATTATAATGCATTGAGAAAAAGATTTTTTTCTAAATTTAAAATCTAATGTCGTTTATGCCGAGCTGGCAGCCGAATGGTTAGCGCTCTTGCCTTCGGTTTAACAGTTTGTGGGTTCGAATCCCACCTTGGGTATGGTTGTTTGTAGTGGTTCGGTATCCACTTTAAACCGTAAGTCCCGGTCTAATTAGCCCTCGTGTGCAAAAAATGACCCTTGAGCGACAAACAAAACAACTAATATTATTTATTTTATTTATCAATTTATATAATGTACCTGGTAAAAATAAAAATACAAATTTATACAATCTTATTATAAACAGAACTTAAATAATTTAAAATGTATTGTAAGTAATTAAAAGGATATCGAATATTTTTTAAAATATTAATTTTAAAAAAATATTCGGTTTTATTAAAATACAGGTTTTTATTAAAATCTAATTATGTTTTTATATTTTGTTCTGGCATTCATAAAATAAATGACATTTTGTGTACAGCAATGTATTCGTAAGATAAAAAATGTCATATAATAAAAATATATGTGAAAATCATTTTATAATTTAAAATATCTATAAGATGTTTGAAAAAACAAAATCATAAATATGACAATTTATTCAAATATAATCCCAAATTATAATAAGAATTGTATAACGACATTTATTAAATCTCAAACTATACATTATTTTTTATATTAACTCTAAAATGGACAGCTTCTAAAATTATAATGCAGGCATATTAAATAAACTTATTTTTTTTAATTTATTGTTAACATACTTAAGCAACGGTATAGGATTATTTACAACTCACTAATCTGATTTCGCTAATAATTAGTAAGTTGTAATTAATAATTCATATTATCTGGATGGTCTAATTCATCGCTTTACATTATGAAACTCATATGAAAAGGTGTATTTAATGTAATATAAATTGCAGATATTGGAGTTAATTACTGAATTTTAATAAATTGATTTATTTTTAAAAAAAATCAAAGCAAGAATAGGCATTGTATTCAGCATTCTTTTTTATTCTACTATAAATCATTTACTGCGATTATATTTGTTGATATTTTTTCATATTGATATAAATAATTTAAATTAATACTAATCATTCAAAGCAATGTGGGGCAAATGATTTTCTTTTAAATTAATAATAGATTCTATATGAATCTAGCGAATAAAATTAAAAAGGTGCAGAAAAAATTGAAAGTTTTCGGGTAAATTTCTAGTAGTTTTCTTGAAAAAATTTACAGGCGTTTTAGAGTAACTTATTTAATAAAATGCTTAGTATTTTGTTCTATGAACGCCAAATAGTTGATGCATAAACAATAGGGCTACTCAAGCTTCAAGCACGCAAGGAAAGAAATTTTTCTATCGCAGGAACATAAAAAGTGGCAGTAACAACATCCAGTTTATGCAAATTCTTTTGCGAATCTCCCACCCCTTTTTCGCCCTCATTTTTTTCCGAAAGGGAAGGTAACAAAAAGGAAATCTCTTCTAGAGTCTTAAGTGGTTTACTTACTTGACTTTTACCTTCGTTACAGCATTATAAGCCTGCGTTGTTAAAACACTTTTTCAACGTCCTCTTCGCTAGGTGAAAGGTGGTACAAACAAGTCCTTTATTATCCCAAGACTTTTGAGGTAGGATAAAGAGGTATAAAAGTGATTGCTCGAAAGAGTTTTTCTTTTCTGAAGTTGTAAAATGGGCTTAAGCTTTCCAAAACATATAAAGTAAATGTAAGAACGTGATTTCTGTTCCATTTCAGCTGAGTTATATTAATTTGCGATTCTTTTGAGATGATTTTGATTATTTTTATTACAGAAAAAGTTTTTGCAAGAAAATCAATATTTAATTTGGTATGAATAGATTTATCTTTTGTACATAGAGAAGTAATTTATTTTCTTTATACTTTTATGGCATTTTTTATGAATTTAGTTATGGGTCTTTCATCACAATACTATTTATTCAGCAGGGAAATATTTTAAATTTTCAACCATAAAATATGAAACAATCATTGATTATAACACAAATGGTAAAAATGGGTTTCTTTTAAAAATAATTTAATAAGAGATCGTGTTAAATAAGAGAAACTAGAATGTCAATAATATTTATTCATTGTAATGCCATCGAATATTGTTTTTTATGTATATAGTTACATTAAACATAAAAACTTAATTATTGATAGAAAAATCTTTATTATTTTTGCAATTAGATTTCAAATAAAATTGTGCTACATTTTAATTACATTGTTAATCGGTGTCTATGAAAAACATTTACTTTTATTATAAAACATTTGTAATTACGTTGCTTAAATTTTATTTACATACATAATTAAAAAGTATTCTGCTTGTAGTAATTAATTACCTGTAACATAGATTGATAAAATTTCGTTGATTCATTAATAAAGTGACAGTTACATTGGATTAATTTTAAAAGCTCAAGGTTTCTTAGGAAACATAAGCTGATGAAGCCTGTAAATTCTTCCTCCTTACATAAGCCTGCATTTTTCAAAAACTTTTCAATTTTTCATTAATATGCACGATAAATGCTTAACATTTAAAATAAAAAATATAGCTTTTAGGTTAGATGGTTGTTTTAAATATAAAAAACATCATTTATTTCAAAGATTTTTTTTCAAATTGGAAAAATTGTCTTGATTATGGGATTTCTGGAAGTTAAAATTTTACTGTATTAAATGTTGCTGTCATCAATGCAAAAGGAAAAGAAATTTTTCAGTTTCAAAGATTTAGATGTCGTAGAATAAATAATTGTTAATGTCATGACTTTAATATTTCCTAGTTAAAAGGAGAATACACCAGTAACTTCTCTGAATCGGGGAATTTAAAAATATTTTATTCACAATTTCAAAAAAATATTCCTTATTTAGGATTTTTATAATTAATAATTTTAACATTTAACTTTAACATTTCAGTTGAGTAATTAAAAATTAAAAATTGCATTTCTTCATAGAACTAATTCTTTGAAACAATTTGTTCATATGACACTTTTTTTTCAAATTATGTGATTAATTTTAATTTTACGCAAAATTTACGCTAATTTGCGATTCCGTAAATAAGAGTGAACTTTGCGATCATTTTCATATGGAAAAGTGTATATGTGTAGTATATACAATCTTGTGTATAATAAGACTCTATGTACTACACATATTTAAATAAATTGAATTCATAAAATTAATATGCGATCATATTTTCAAGAGTATTTCAGAATATTCTAAACAAGTCTTGATAATTGTTTCGTTTTTTAAAATGCACTCGCTCTGTGAAGTTCTACAAGTACACATGTCAATATAAAATAAACTAACTGCAAATAAATATAACGATAAGCAAAAATCAAAAGAAATACCAAAGTTATATTAAAATAAAATATTAGATGTATATTTTGAGAAATATACGTACCAAACTTAAAGGAGGAAATTTGATACATTATCGATAAATCCATTTGAAGAATTTTAAATTGCGTAGCATTAAATAACTGAAAATAAATGCTTTTTCAAAAAGTCAAAGTTAACACTTGAATAAATATGATATAAATATATATATTCAAAGAAACTAATATGATACTTTAAAAATACGTTTGCATACTTTTACATAAGTAATTTCATGAAATTTAAATAATTCATGAAGTTTCGAATGAACTTTATTGCCTTAGTTTAATATATTTCATGACCAAATCATTATACATGTTGAATAAACCAAAAATATCTTTATCATATATTTCTTTAGCAAATTCTAGTTTAAAATGCAAAAATTAGCATTTTAACTTTTAAAGTTTTTGCTTAAATATTATAAATACTGTTTATATTTCATATCACTTCTTAGAATCTTGTGCCAATTTTTTACTTTTTATTTTTATAAGAATTGTATTTAACTTACTTAACTAATTCAAAATACAGCCATATTAAAAATGTATGTTAAATGAATATATAAAAATAGATGAAAACATATTTACATAAATTTATCTAAAATCGATATATTCAAAAGTGGAATCATGTAATATAGAGTTTTAATTAAAGTTCATGAATTCATATATTTTTTATATGATTTCCTTATGATATGTATTTGTAATTCAAGCATATTAGGTATTTTACAAGATCTTAACACTTGAAATGATTACTACATATCATAAAGAGTTATTTCGATCAGTATGCACAAAATTAAATTTGTAAATATATGAAGTAATTTATATTCTATTGAAATTTTATAACAAGAATAAATTTCACTCAAAATATACGAATAAGCTATATTGCTTAAATAAATTGACTCAAGTATGTTTCTTTTAAATATTATTCAAATAATATGAATTTCTCAGGTTTACTCATATCAACTTTACATTTAAAATCAAAAGTGTCTCATATAAGCAAACGAGTTCTTACTTTTAAAGAAACTGATGCACTTTTATTTTTTTTTAATTTGTTCATATTAGATTGTACGTGATGGTGAAAAGGCTATTATATTTTTTAGCATTATTGCTTTTATTTTAAATTTTATAGAATTCATTTATATGCTGAAGTACTTGTTGACAGATAGGTATTATGAATAATGTTGCTTAAAACTTTTTTCTTATTTATTTATAATTTTAAATTAATTATAATCTGGTAAAAATAAAAAATAATTTCCTCAAAAACTGCAATTCCAATTTCAGAGTATTTCCATATTTTTACATTTACCATTTCTGTGATCAAATATATAAAGCATAAGATTTCAATCATTTAAATATAATGCAGTCATTACGTTAAATCGTTTTTATCACTAAATATATTTCTTAAAAAACAAACTGTGAATAATTTTAATTTAATATACATGTTTATTTTTCCCTAATACATACATATGTAAATAATATATATATATATAAATATATATATATATATATGTATATATATATATATATATATATATATATATATATATATATATATATATATATATATATATATATATATTTATATATATATATATATATATATATATATATATATATATATATATATATATATATATATATATATATATATATATATATATATATATATATATATATATATATATATATATATATATATATATATATATATATATATATATATATATATATATATATATATATATATATATATATATATATATATATATATATATATATATATATATATATATATATATATATATATATATATATATATAAAATTTTTTTAATATGTTGTCTATTAAACTCCAGAAATTTATCTATAATATTCATCCTTGAAAATTTTCCAAATTTTGCTCAAAATGAGTATTAAAATAACTATAAATGTCAAGCAAAATGGGTCTCATTTCAGATATTTTAAATCATACAATATGCTGAATCAAAAAAATTATTGGCTTAGAAAATTAATGTTTAATTTAAAAACCAATAATTTCAGGGTAAATGGATATTATCATTTATTTAAGAATTATATTTAAATATCATAATTTTTAAATTTTAAGCTAATATCAGTTGCTAATATTTAAATCATAAAATGTTGCAATTTTACAAGACATTAAAGTTAAAAAAATCTTTTTATTTTAAACCATTATTAAAATGTTTCTATAAAATACAATTTAATTCTCAGATAATTACAACATATTTAAGCTTTCCAATTAAATTCCATACAATATAATGGCAATTTAACTCATACGAAGTAATTATACTTAAACTTTCTACAATATAAAGATGCACAACCAGTATAGACAAAATACGCATATACTTATAAGTAGGACGAAATTTATGGGGTTGAATGACAAGAAAATTATGTTTCTTTTATCAAGAAAAAAGTGTAAAAAGTAATGAATATCTTAAAGAATATTTTTCTAAATAAACTTTTGGATCCTTTATTTTTGAGACACTTATAGTTTCCAAGCAGGACTTTGTATAGATATTCATCTGCTTTTCCCAATTTTTATATACAACTTCTTCCAGATTTATACATGTTTATTTATTAAAAGTAGGTACAAAAGGTTTACATAAATCACTTCAATGGAAGCCGCTTTGAGCTCTAACTTAGGGACTGCTTTGGAAAATGTTTTCTTTATCTTTTGAAGTGCCGCAAATTCCATATGTGCCTCAAAACAAACTTTAAAAGTGCATAGAAAATAACTAGAAGATATGTGTTAAGCCTTGTTAAATGAATGTTTAAATAGAAATTTTATCACATTCCTGAATATTTTTCCAACTAAACTTTATCAATAAGAATTTTAAGTTAAAAGTTGTTCAAAGAGGAATACATTTCTCGGTTAAAACTTCTTAAATTTATAAAATTCATTAAATTTGTTAAAATTGTAATATTTTTGCTTTCCTTATTTGCACAGTAATTCTACAAATAATTCTATATATTTAAATTAAACAAATAAACTGCTTTCATACTTCAGAAAAATTGTTTCAAAATATGGAGCTGACAGAAGAAATAAATAAATTAGAAATTTTAAGATATGAATTCATCCTTAATAAATTTTGTTAACTTAATTTGCATCCATGATTTGCAATTACATATTTTAATTTTAAGAGAAAGATTTTAATCTTTGACACATAATACAATAACTTTTTTTTTAATTTAAGAAAAATTATTTTATAAAAGCATATCTTTCTTGATCCTAAAATTTTGATATTTAGTAGAAATAATTAATTCAGCTTTTATTTCTCAAAAATTATTTATTTATGTAAATATAATTTATTTATGTGATAATAAATTTTTGATATATTATAATAAATATATCAAATATTAAATTCTAATGAGTTCAGTTATGTAAAGTTATTTATTTTTTCAGGAAAATCAAATCTTAACATTTATCGAATACATGTTTGTAATTTTATATTTTAAACTATTTTTCATTGTTGTAATAATTTCTGTTTTTTTATATTTCATAATGCATTTATAAAACTAATAAACTTTTATTTGTAACGTACTTATACATTTAAAGTTTAAATCAATTTTATTGAAATAAACCAAACTTTTTATTTTCAGAACAATAAAGTTATCTAAGAAAATAGTATTTTTTAATGTTTAAGAGGTACAATTATTTATAAAAATATTAGTTTAAAACTATCTTTATTCATTCTCTCAGTTCTTTGGAAATTAAAGTTAAAAACAACCATTTATTAAATATCTCTGTTTCCTGTGAAATCTACGATTCCTTCTATATAACAGCTGCACTGAATTTGCTTTAAATTAAAGCATCTATTCAATTATTCCTTTATATAAACCATTAATTAATCG
This sequence comes from Latrodectus hesperus, assembly GCA_037975125.1. Lineage (NCBI taxonomy): Eukaryota > Metazoa > Arthropoda > Arachnida > Araneae > Theridiidae > Latrodectus > Latrodectus hesperus. Next base: position 67,340,178 of record CM075862.1, read on the forward strand.
TTATGTGATTTCAAATGCAAAAAATATTATTTAAGATTTGTTTAGTAACAGTCTTAAATTCACTTATTTATTTATTGCAGGTCCTAATTATTTCTTCAACTGAAATTTACATGTTCAATATATTTTTGTAAGCAATTGAATTGGCCTTATCTTTAATCCTATTCAATATTAAATTTTAGTTTACTAAGTTGTGGAGTCACACTGATTGCTTTGATTGACATTATCTTTAGACCCATTCAACAAACAATTATACAGTCAGGAATCTGGTCTGGTTAACATAATATTAAAATAAATATTTTTCTATCAATGATTCAACTTTGATAGAAAATACATATTTATATAAAAATATTAGGAAATTTTTATATAAAAATTTTCTTAAAACTATTATATTCAACGTTTTTAGCTTATCATGAAGCTGGAAAAGGGTAATTAAAATATCCAGTAAAAATAACCATAATATTTTAATTTTATATGGAAATTTTCAGTAAAATTTATTTAAACACAATAGTGGTACTTTTAATAAAATGCACATTAAATAATTTACAAATATATTGAAAAATTCCTATTCGTTTAATAACAAATAATCAATAGACGTACTAGAAGCCAGTGAAACATAGAGCATCATAAAAATTTGACAAATTTTGTGATATCTGCAAAGTACTGTATTACTTTAAGCACGGATAATTATATTTAATTACTACATAAAAATCTTATTATAAACTACTCATAATAACAAATAATTGCAATATCAGCAATTATGTCGAATTTTCTATTCTTATTGATAAGTATATTTTATAGATATAGGCAAATGAGGTCGGCATAAACTGGTATCCTAACTTGGCTTTCTGCCCCAAGCTTTTTAAGGTATTTCTTAGCAAAATATTTAGATTATTCTAAATTAAATTATATACAATAGATGAAAAGTAAGAATATGTGATAATATATTTAGAAGTTTCTCAAAATTATTTGTTTACGAAGTTCTCAGTTTCAGAGAGGAAATTTGGGAAAATATAACTGCATTAAGTATTTTTCTTGATGTATTTATCACACGATTTCCTCATTATTATAATCGAAAATTAAATTAATTCTACAGGACAAATATTAAAGAAATATTCATATAACATTTAATTTATAAGCCAAATTGCGCAGCATATGTATATAAAAATTAACTAGACTCTCAATGTTAGATGTTGAAGCAATTCTGGAATTTCTAAGTAATAGACTTTTGAATACAAATTTTCATTTATTATAATACTTATGATTGAAAAGATATAGTTATTGGACTTCATTTAAAAACAATTTATGTTAATTTGAAAAAAAAAGTTACAATGATATTTTAAATAAAGTAAATTTAAATAAAAATAAAAAAGCTATAAGACATTAAAAATTAAATATTTAAAATATTAAACAATTGAATAAAAAGTTATAATAAGCATTTTTAAAGAAAGATGTGCGTTTATTAAATCCATTTAAGGTGCATTTACATTTAAATTCTCTTCAAACAATAATTAATTTGAGCACGTTTATTATTTTATTCATTTATATTAAATAAAAATATTCTCAGTTATATCTAATCAAATACAATTTAAATAAGTTTTCTTATATGATAACAAGTAATTATTTATATATTGTACGTATCTAATATTTGCTATTTATTTGCTTAAAGTATTGTTTTTCATATAATAAAAGTTAAAAGATATGATACTATGTTTTAAATATGTTTATAATTAGAATACAATTTTCTAATATGTGTTTTATTTATTAAAATGAGGTTTAAAATTACAAAATGTATCGTTTTTCAATAATTTTTATTACTTACTTTAAATAACTGCTGTAAATAAATTAGTTTCATTTAAGAAGTTATGTGTACATAGAAATATTATATATTCAAGTAAAATCATATATTGCTTTTAAAAAACAATTATTTCTAATAATAAAAAAGTTTTTATTTTTAAAACCAATATTTATATAAATAAAATATTTATTTTATACAATGTATTATCAGGATGTAGTTTATTGGAATAACACATATTTTTTATTTATTTTTATAGATATTTCAAGTTATGGTTTTAAACTTCTTCATACAACAAATTAAAATCACTACAATTTATCTAAATTATTCAAACTTGTAGAAAAATGAAAATGCAATATTATATTCAGCAAATATTCCTTTTTTAGTTTTTAAACTCATAAGATATAAATCCTTTATATTTTAAAAATACCCTAAATAAAATACATTTGCATGAATGAATTTATTTTCTCAAGGCATGTAGTTATAAACTGAAAATTCTTGTTAAACAACTACACAAATTTAGTTTATATAAAAGGAATGATTTAGGTACATATTATAAAAATGTTTTCATAAAAAAGAAGAGCATAAATAATATAAAAATTTCAAATATTCTTTAGTTTTTTAGTCCTTAAAATTTCTTTAAAATACAGAATATGAATCATTTTTCATTTGATATATAAGTTCCTATGTTCATTTATTTAAATTATATCTTTGAAATATTTTTATACTTTGTATATTTATATTTTAATGTATTATGAACGTTGTTTTAACAATAATACATTATTTACGTACATACGAGGAACTCAAATTCTCATTACATTTTTATCAAAATAAATATACAAACTTACGCACAGCTATTTTTTGCATTACACACAAATGTTCATTGCCAATAAAATGTAATATTAGTTTAAAATTATGTGGAAAAGCAATGATTGAGTCACTAAACATTTTTATATAGAATCCAAATAACTGCGAATATAACTCGCAACTTTAAATTATCAGTTCAGAACAAAGTATATTTTATATCATTATTTGTTTCTTTTATTTGATCCTTTGTATCTTTTCATACTAATTCCATGCTTTCCCTTTTAACATGACTCTTTTATCCTATACATTTTATTGAAAAATGAAAAACAACAAGAACATTATTTTGTCAATTGCTTGCTGATTTTTTGTAAACATTTCTTATTAAATATTTTTGTAAAAATTAATTTCTACTAATATATGAGTATTTTATAATTGAAATCATTTCAGAAATTCACATTTAAAAACATTTATTCACTGACATATTATAAATAGTAATTACTCATGATTAGCGTTACATATTTTGAGAAAAAAATCACTCATTTATAATAAGAAATAAATATTACTAACTATAAATAATAAAAAAACAACTTATGAAAACTATTTCATATAATGATATATAGTTTAATAATATTTGCAGAATATTGCATAGAAATTAATTTAGAATTATGTACTTATAACATAAGAATTATATACTTATAACAGCGAAGCATATCTTCTTTAGCATAACATTACATTCAGTAAAATTAATTATTTTAGAATAAAAAATTTAATTCTAAATTTCTAAAACAAGCTTTATGTTCATGTTCTTGACCTAATAATCATCTTTATAATCCTTAATAAATACAATAGGTTTTGAAGTTACGATAATTTTCAATATTTATTATCACGAATTCTGTATTATATAAAAAAATTCTATTCGTTAGGAATTAAAATTCATTCTGTTAAATTTTATATATATTTCTTAAAAATCAAATCTATATTCGAGTTCATAAGGGAATCGTGTAATCATTTTATACAAGTCTTAAAATGAAATTTTAAAATTTCTTAAAATTTTAAGTCGTAAAATTTTCTGCCTTTAGTACTGTTGATTAACTCAAAATAAATTAGGAAAACTTTTTTTTTCCTCTTGGCTAAAATGCTTTCATATACTTTAGCTTCTGATTAAATTGCTGCTCTGAAAATGTAATAAAATCTCAAACGTTCTTAAAGTTGCTCTTACCTCACCTTAGTTATTTAGAGAACATGTGTGTTAAATCAAAAATAATAAAGACATTTTGATTATTTAATTATATATAAATGTAATTAATTAATATAACCATAATTATAAACGAGAAAATAATAAAATGATTTAATTAGGTAATCCCAACGAGTTATTACAATTTTAAAACAATTATTTTTATGACATAAAACATTATTAAGCATATTTTACACAAAATTATTAGTTTATGAAGGGATACATTCTTTAATTATTGTAGTTTTTTTTTTAACTTTGTAAATTTCCCATAAAGAAATACGTTATATATAAATAATTAAAAGAAATAAAGCATTCGTAATTGTCCATATCTAAAATACAAAGTTCAATAAAATAATTTTAAAGAATAATTTTAAATAATTAGCAAATTAAATTGTTAAATATTTAACAGTCATAAATATATAACAATATTTAACAGTATACAACAATTTTTAACAGTCATAAATATTTAAATATGCATTACATTTTTTACATTTAATAATATCCTATTATAACGTGTTCATCTTACATTTAACAATATTATTTATATTTATTATATTACCCATAGAATTTTGGTGGCTCACTCATAGGGCATCACACACACAAGCCTCAAGTCAGAGGTTTGAGCCAGTCCTATGCATGGGCACGGTCGACTCAACCTTTCATACCTTCAGTTGGTAAGATAAAATTGAGTATCAAGCATGCTTAGGAACTAAACAGTGGAGGTTTTACATTAAGTTGACCAGCTAATTCAGACATTTGCTTCGCAATTCAAGGCCCTTTGTACTGAAAGTAGATTATGACATTTCAGGCTTTGGTACCTGTATAAGCTGTCATTCCATTGAGTTTTTAGCTTAACCAAGATATTTATTACAATAAAAATGTAAAACATATCGATCAATATGTAAAAGCCACTCTCTATTTGCTTTTTCAAAAATTTCACTGTGAATAAAAATATTAGATTAAATGTTATTTTACATTGAATAGAAATACTTTCTCCAAAACATCTTTTGGCACTATTGAAACTGTTATATTTATATAATATTTTTATAAAGTTAAGTCATTTGTTAGTTATATTTAAGTAGTATCTAACCATGCGTAATTTATCTAAAAAAATATAAAAGCGTCACTTTTTAGTGAAACATGTACTGACCAATGTGGCATTTATTTTACAAGATATTAGTGTTAAATGATCTTAGCCAAGAGAAAAAAGAAAAAATATTTAAAAAAATATGTAAAGTATTTAAGATTCAAAAATCCAGAACATAATTCCTTTATATAATAAACTGAAAAATACATTCAGTTTGATTTTCAGCACGCCGAATTAAAATAAACTATTATTCTTTCATGGTCTCTCAGTATAATAATTTATTTTACTTCATTCAGTGATGCTTTTCTCATATTTGAAATTTCATTTCTCAATATTTTTGTTCTTTCTTTCATCAAACTTATTATTATTGATTTTTCAGCTTATATTATTATTTCAACTAAAAGAAATGAAACTACTTACATTTGTTTCTAATTTTTTTGCTGACAAAAGAAATAAATTACCAAAAAAAAACTTATACTAGAAATTGCTTAAAATCTACCAAAGCTGAAAATGCTTTTTTGTTAACGTTCGCACTTTAAAACATTTATTTTTTCATTTTGTTAGTTGCTAAAAAAACTAAATGGATTCTGAAAGAAGAAACTTTAATATGATAAACCTTTTGCTGTAAAAAAGTAAGCATTTGCCTATATCTTAATCTTTTAATATTTTATTAAATTCCTAAACTTTGTTTAATTTAAAATGTACACAAATATTACAAATTTCAAATGAAACAAACTGAATTTACATTTCAACTAACTTTCTGTATGCCTTCATTAAAAACACTCCTGAATAAACATGTCAGGATTATTTCAGTAGTTATATATATAATCAAAACATAATCTCAGTAGTTACAATTATTAAATTAATATATAATCTTAAAAACTTTACAACATTTCATAAAGTTCTAATCAACATTATTTTAAGCCTTTCATTAGAATAGTTAAAAATGTATCTCTAATTTTTTCATTATTTTAAAAAATATAATAAGCGAAAAGTGTAGTCTTTTCTTAAATATTATAATTGAAATAACATTCAAAACATTGAATTGGTAAATAATGTGATACAAGCTATTTAAAGTATTAACCTAGCTAAACTGTGTATTTTGCAAATTAAGTAGTATAGTCAAACAGACTATAATATTAATTTAATATAAGGATACTATTCCACGATTTGATTGTTCTTTTAAGTACAATTTTAAATACTAAATAAATATCTTTAAAGCATTCTATCTGTAATTTATTTAATGAGTTTACCTACAAATGATGAAATTTTATTAGTAGAGAAACGTTATTTTTGTTGTTGTTGTTGTTACTAATGACACTTGGACAAGCCAAGCTCGCTATGCCTTAGCTATAGGAATTTAAGTCAATTGTGGGCGCCTTTCGTTTTAATCAGAGCACCATGAAGGTGAAAGTATGTCTTTGTTCATTTTTAAAAACTCCGATAGATGGCACCACCAAAGAATCCACTCCCTCAATTTTGACATTGACCTAAAGGGAGGGATTTCTCCAGACTATTGCACCCATGGTAACTGCTCAACGACTGACCACAGGACTTTCAATTCCACAGATTTAACGTGCACGTATATCGCATGTACTCGGTGGGTCTTTGGAAGCATTGGGAATTGAACCCCACCCTTTCGAATGAAAGGCCGATATCCTAACCACTACGCTACCACGGCCCATAATTTACTTTTAAAATATACTTTGTTGTAAAGCAGTATCACTTGATTGAAGAAATGGATTACCAAACTCGGTACTTGGTAGCAAAAGGTGTTTAAGCAGAAGTTATAAATGGAACATAATATTTCTTTATTTATATGTTTTTTTGTCTTATAATCATGCATTATTGCATTTTGAATAAATTTTAAAAAAGAATAGAGAAATTACTTTTTACTAATATTCGTGCGATTCGACAATATTTATAGTTTTTTATATTTGTGATCAATTAAATAACTATTTTAAGGGCCGCCACATTATCATATGTGAAGGCATTATAAAAATATAATCATGCTTTAAATATATTTAAAAGAAACTAAGAAACAAGCTACATATTTGAACAAAAAGCTAAATTTATCATTGAAAATAAAATCTCAATAATTCCTTTTTCGGATGTTTCTGACCAACAAATTTCAAATTTATTTTTACATGCTATTCAAAGAAATATCCTTGTCTTAAATGTTAGCTGTTTTTTTATACAAGCGATACTTTCGAAAAGAAATGTTTTATAATTAGTAATAATTCCAAGAGCTTCTGCTTTCGCTTCAACATGTCAAATAACATGAATTTTTAAACTCATTCCTTCAATTGTTATTCTGAACAAACAGTTCCTTCATAAATTTAGAATTTTTTTCTTGGTTTATGATTACACTGTTAAATATGCGCATTGAGATCAGTGAAAATTTTTATTTCAATTCAATAATGTAAACAATTAGCTAATCATGAAAATTAAATAAATTTACTAATAGCTCGTAAATTCTTAATAATTTTAATGATTTTGAATAATAAAAATACGAAGTTATACCAAAAATTTTAAATTTCAAAAGGAAGAATGTTAAAAATTCATGAATGTTAAAAATGTAAAGAAATGAACGAATCTGTAATTATATTTTATTTTTCACTTACTTGAGTATGTAAAAAGAATGAATATGATTCGAGTAAAGAGAAAAATATAATTTAATTTTAAGATTATGTAAAATATATAAGTCAACACTATGATATGAATATATTTACGAAGGGAATCTTATTCTGGATTCTAAAAATTTTCTCACTAATTTTGCTTTCTTGATAAATTAGAAAATAACTATTACAACAAATAAGATTAAACACAATTATGTCTCGTGAAATAAGACCATAAATTGAGAACTTTAATTGTGGACTATTTTTTCTTAATTTTAAATTTGCTGTTTTGTAAATTTCACAAATAACGATGCGTTTCAACATTATATGTGGTTAATAATAAAACATGAATAATTCATGTATAGGATTTTAATAATTATATATGCATTTAAATAGCAATAATTTTATTAATGTTTAACGTGTTCGTTGATCACATGCAAAAATTTAAAAAACAACAAGTTATTTTGCATTTTATACCATTGGAAAATTTTCAACAAAAAACTAATGCAACAGAAAAACATATAAAAACGAATAATTGTCTATAATTACTTAGCTATCTTATTTATATGATTGTTTATTGTAAATATTAATATAATTACAAAAAAGCAATAATTTTCTTCATATAACTTAATACAATTGCTTAACAGTATTTGTATTGTATTATGATCTTAACACTTCATATAGAGATAGTAAACAATTTGAGAAAAATAATATTAAACTAAAATTATTTGTATAATAGCTTCAGTTCAGCGAAATTGGAACAAAGAAATTGATTTTAATATAAGGCAACACAATTATTTTGATTCATTGTAAGTTCAATTTCCTGCACTCTCTGTATTCTAAAAGTAATAAAATTGTTTGTCAAGCATATTTAAGGATTTAATCACCATGGCAGATGAATTGAATCATAAATAAAACGATCAGATTTTTCTTTCTCTCTGAAAATAAAATTAATATGATTCAAATTCATAATTTAAAGAAACAAAAGCCTATTAAATTTAATGATATCAGTTTCTAAGTATCAAGGAACCGAGTCATTGTATTCTAGCGTATTGAGACATCTTTAAAATTTAATGGCAATTTTATTCATTGAAGCAAGATACGATAATGGTGTATGGAAAAACATTAAATAAAAATATCCATTATATCTTCTAGGCTCCTAACATAATATTTAATTTTTGAATGCTGGAAAAATTCTTTAATTTCGTATTCAAGGTGAAGGGATTACTTTCATAAAGAAGCAACAATATATTTCTTTACAAATTGCTGACAAAATTGAAACTAATGAATTCAATTACTTAATTTTTGCAAAAAAATTGAAGTACATGTTTGATATTTTATACATAAATATAAATTGTAAAACATTTGAAATTTAACAACATGCTTTAAATATCACTTAAAAAATATTTAAGAGCATAATTTTTGTTAAATTCATTACACATATATCATTATACAATTTCCTATAATATAGATATGTTTTCTATTATTTTGAGTAAATCCTTCATTTTCTTATTAATTACATTTAATTTTTTTCTAAATTGTTATATCAGGCTTTATCTAATTCAGACATAATTTGTGGTAATTATATGTTCTTAGAATTTAACATCAGAATGTCAAAATGATATTTAATTTAACAATTTGATTCTAGATTCGATTGGCATCAAATTAAATAAAATCCTAAAAAATTAAAATCCAAAGATATTAATAAAAACCTATTTGACAAATTAATAACGCAAAATGATAGACGAAATTAATTTTCTTATAATTATGAACGACTTTAAATTAAATTTTCCAATACTTAATGATTATTTACATTATTAGGAAATTCCATTTAATATTTTATATTTAAATTTGCAAAGAAAAGCAATTTCGAGTTATTATAATGCAAATATTGAAAAATGTTATTAAAATGTTACGTTCAAATATATCTTTAACTTATATTTGTATTATAAATGTGTGCTTCTGTTTTCATCTTACCTATTACTTTCATGTTGTTATATAATCAGTATACACAATCTTTATTATGATTTTAGATGTATTTGTTACTCAAATACTTTGAATTTCTAAAATTTTAATAATAATTTTGTAATGTAAGGATATTTTATTCTAAATAAGAAATATATAAATTCATATATTTTTAGAAAGGTCTTCAATTTGGAAATAATATTTAAAATTAAATGTCAAAAACAAAATAAAAATAAAATGTGAATCAAGTTTGATTCCAGATAATTAAAAACCAATCTAAGATTCTAAATGGTTTTGGTGTTTTATGTGCTAAATAATATAACCCACTATGAGGTCATGGATTTTTATAATACTTAAAGAGTGAAGTTATTTTCGCAACACAGCTACTGAAATTGTTAGTGCTTTGCTCTAAGCAATACCTTTTAATAAATCAGTATTGTTTGTCAACTAAGGAATATTATGTTCATTAATTTACTGAAGTAATAAATAAATAACCTGTGTCAAATATAAATAAATTAGCAAATATTACTTTGATCAGTTTTTCAACTAGCAAATAATGGTTTTTATGCCTAAAATCAAAATTCTTTGTAGTCTTAATATTAGCAATGTTTAGATATTGTTTAGCAATAAATAATTCAAAAACTGCTTCTGATAGTTAATTTCAATTTCATGAACATAGTTTAAAACAATATTTTAGTTTATTGCATTAATTTGCTCATCAATATACAGTTACTACATATATACTATATATACATACTATATATATATATATATATATATATATATATATATATATATATATATATATATATATATATATATATATATATATATATATATATATATATATATATATATATATATATATATATATATATATATATATATATATATATATATATATATATATATATATATATATATATATATATATATATATATATATATATATATACATATATATATATATATATATATATATATATATATATATATATATATATATATATATATATATATATATATATATATATATATATATATATATATATATATATATATATATATATATATATATATATATATATATATATATATATATACATATATATATATATATATATATATATATATATATATATATATATATATATATATATATATATATATATATATATATATATATATATATATATATATATATATATATATATATATATATATATATATATATATATATATATATATATATATATATATATATATATATATATATATATATATATATATATATATATATATATATATATATATATATATATATATATATATATATATATATTCTGATTCGAATAATGAAAGCATACTAATTTTTTAGTCTAATTATGTTAGTACGTATTGCTTTAAAATAAGTTCTGAATCAATTAAAAAATATCTTCATGTAAATCAAATGAATAATCTCAAAGGAATAAAAACGAGCACGAACAGTTTTCTAAGTGATTACATTATATTTAGTGGTAAGAGCAGAAAAAATGAATTGTTCATTTGAAGTTCAAAGTACAGTCCATTTAAATCATGTCTCAGCTATATATTTTTGGCTTTCTCTCGAATTAAAACCTTCTATTTATTGAAATTTTGAAATTGGCACTTAAGAAATTTTCCTCAGATATTGGATGGCATCTGTATACATTTTATACATAGACTTTCCGCGATAACATAGATTCATAAAGATATTTCCAGATTAATTCATCAGACATGTCTTAAATTCCCATTTCTGTAATAACTATTAGAGTACTGAAAAGAAGAAATGTTTATTAAATCAATAAATATTTTCTATAAACGACATAAGAATATATTTATTAATATCATTTCCACCCTAATACAAGAATTTAATCCTTTAAAAATATCATTTAAAAATTCAAAATGCATATTTAATGAAATCAAATATTTTATAATTTATATGTAAGGAATATTTTCTATTAAACAGAACAATTTTGTATAAGATTTTCCATTGGCAAGGGAAATTCACCTCTTAATATAAATCATTTTTTTCTTATGTCTTCTATGTATTTTTGTACAGTAAACAACAATTGGAATTATTCCTCAATAATGCAACATAATTATTTTATGTATGCATTTTACTGCCCAATAAGGATATTAAATGTAACTGCCTTGTCAATTTAATATAAAATAACAAGATAATATAATTCAAAATAAATGATTTAAAAAATTATGTAATTAAATAAGAGTAGGAAATTGTCTTGCTAAACTTTGATTAAGTTACTTTCATTATAGTATTTTATATGTTATTATTTATATAGTATATTTTATTATATAATTATTTATATGTTATATTTTATATGTGTTATTGTTAGAAGTATTAACAAAATTCTTAAAGTCAAGAAAGAGAGAATATAAAAATAAATAAGTACCGTGTGGTTTTATAGATAGTAGCAGGCCTTTTAGATAATAGTAATACAATGCAACTTATTCAAACAACAACATTATATGGAAACATAAGATAATAATTAGAACAGATATTAGAACAAATTAACCCTATACTTTTACATTTATTTTTAAGGCATGCATTTTTGTATTTATTTTAGTCTAATTCTTATTTTAAAAACATTTATTTTAATTGATAAAAAAAATTCCACTTCATACAAAATAAAAACTATAATTAAAAATGATACTAAATAAATCTTCATTTAAAAAAAAATTCCGCATTAATAATTTAAAATTGTTCAGAATGAATTTATCAAAGTTCACACACAATCAATATCAAAATAAGTAAATAAATCTGAAAATTATTTTTTAAATATTATAAATTTTTGTATGAAATATTTTAAGAAAACTTTTTGTGAAACTGAAAACTATTACAATTTGCGTTAATTTACACTTGATTAACTATTACAATTTGCAGTCTATCAAAATAATGTGGTTGACAGGTATTTACTGTATTTTGAACTTTGCAAATAAATGCATAAATGTTGAATATAAGATTTTTGATATTTATTAAAAGTTAAAGTAAAATTCAAAACTATAATATTATGTAAAATAACGTAGCACATGTTTATAATTAAAATTGTTTTCTGAATTAAATATTGAAAACATTTAATACAATTTTAAATTAAAGAGCATTTTTATCTCTATTTCCAAGTTTCTATAAGATACATGTATTTTATGCATTATTACTAGATACGTACATTCGATGTTCCTAGATTAAAATATTATATTTTAAAACAAATATAAATATATTTTCTAAAAACAATTAGTTACAATAGTTTCAAATATTCTATGATTATATATTTTATATCAACTGTATTATTCACTGAAAATTGATTAATGCATATGAAAATTATTGAACAAATACTTAGATTTAAGTATTATAATTGACAGGTGTACTCTGTTATAAGATCTGAGCTGAATATTAAGCAAGTATAACTTATCAAATTGTCAATTTAGGCGTTCTTTATGACTGTTTCTCAATGAAAATCAATATACTACTTTTGATTACAAAAACTATCTTTATTTAAATCATTTTTATTATTTTTAATATTTTTGACAAATTTAAATAAATTCTAAAATGACTATATAGAACTAAAATCATTATTATCAAAGGAAATATTTTCATTTTATTCTGTTAAATTTAAATGTTCCAAATAGTTCCTGTGCATGTATCATTCGTTATTTTTGCTTAAATTTAATTTTCTTCATTTATACATTTTACGGCTAGGTTTTTAATTTAAAATGATAAAATAAGAAGTAACTCTCATTTTTTTTTTAATTTTAATTATATATTTCTTATTTTTAAAGTTGTATACATTATAACTTATGTAAAATCATAGAAATATTTTATTACAAAATACATGACTCTTTACTAAAATAATTTTGCTCATTTTGTAATCCCTAACGAAAAAATATGATTTCAAAATTAAAGTAAATTCGAAATGGGCGCAAAGTTATAATGAGCTACTAAAACAAACCAAGAAAATTTACAAGCATTTTTATTTAAGGGGAAAGACTTAGCTGGAAACAAAGTAAAAACAATTTTTAATATGGTTCAATTAAGCTTCGCTGAATTCATAATTTAATAAAAAAAAATTCTTATACTGTAATATTTATTGTACTGTAAGTTTTCATTCGATATCTATAAGAATTTATTTCAAATTTTATAATTTATTTAAGAATGCATTAAAATTATAAATTTCGAACAGGTATTTCTTACAGTAAAAATAAATAGTTAATATTAATTTTAACCTCTTTCTTACAATTTCAAATATTAAACAAAATATTAGGACTCTTTCAAACAAGAAGTATTTTTTATTATAAGCAATTAAAAATGTTTTTAGCTTTAAATTATTACGTTTAGCTTTTAATCTACTTAAATTAATTAAAATTTATACAAATACAAATTGATGTATTACAATTTAAGTAGAAAAAATGACAATGTGTGGAATAATTCAAATTAAAATGATTGTTAATATATTACAGCGAATGATTAACACAAAGGTCAAGCTCATGATAAAAGTAAGGGTATTTCTTAATCAGATAAATACTTTTTACGAATGATTATTTTCGGAATTTTCTTTTTTGTGTTTGATAAATCAGTCATATCCATTGGACTATAAGATTAAATACTACGATATATTTATTTAAAATTATTTAAGATATATAGTATGCCTATTAAATCAATTATACACTGCAAGCCATTGTAAATGCAACACCTTGAAGGAAGCATGCAAACAACATAAAATTTGCTATATGTATTAGAGAAGGTGGGGTATGCAAATGATTAGAATTTCAGTGCAGACGCACATCACGCTTACCATGTGGCGCCACTTCAAAGCGCTACTTTTTGCTTGTAGCTAATTTTGCTTGTGTGTAATTTCGACGATTTTGAGTTCGGCAGAGGTGTTTTTTTGTGATTTAAAAAAAAAACTATCAATTATGCCTCGCAGAAAACAGTGATCATTTTTCGAATAGAGGAGTACCGAGATTAGGGATTATCTTCCAGGGAAATCGATAGTCATGTTGGTCAAAACCAAACAACTGCAATACGGATATGGGATCGTTGGATGCTGGAGGGAACGATGGACTGACATGTTCGATTACATCCATCTCAATGTACAACTTCACGTGATGACAGGTACATTGTGCGCATGGCAGTGACGGTTCACTCAGCCACATCACAAACCACAGAACAGAACAATCTGTAACATGATCCAGTTTCTGAGTGTATTATTCGACACCGTTTGCAGCAGAGTGATCTGTCCGCAATGTGTCCATTGCTTCGTATACGCTTGATGTGGAATCACAGACAATGGTATGATGAAAGGATATTGTGGAGGGCACAATGGAATGAAATTGTCGTCACTGACAAGTCAATCTTATGTCTACAACACCACGATATTGGCCTTCGAGCCTGAACGCACAATGGAGAGAGGATTCTGAACAGCTACGTCATGCAGCTACACTTGTCCTTCACCAAGTATTATGGTATGGGGTGGTATTGGATTTCTTGCGTTCCTCTCTAGTACACATTTCCGGTGCTTTACACAGTCAAAGCTACATCTCCGAGGTGTTGGAGCCAGTTGTCCTTCCTTACTTTCAAGGCTTACCCACAGCCATATTTCAACAGGATAATACTCTTCCACATGTGGCACGCATTGCGCAAGGGTTCTTCTTCATTCGTCAGGTTGATTTGTTTCTCTCGCCGGCTCGTCCTCTGGATCCTTCACCGATAGAAAATATGTGGTCCATAGTTGCTCAACGATAACCAAGATTACATCCCCAGCTGCCACACTAGAGCAACTTTGCGAATGTGTGGAAGCTCATTTTTCTTCTGTACCTAAAGAATGAGTCCAAAGTCTTTGAATCAATGCCAAGTCGTATGGCAGCTTTGATCTTTAACGATGCCTAATGATTTTGGTAGGAAGCACACACTTCACAGAAGTCTATAAATTTTATTATTTTATACTTGTTCAATATGTTATCTGCACAACTAATTTATCTTTGATATCTCTTGTCTTTCTTGGTATTACAATTTATTAGGCCAGCAGTGTATAAAATAATATGTTACAAATATTTTATTATTACTTATTCAAAAAACTGTTATCTGAAAAAAAGGCTTTAAAAAAATGAAGAAAACATATAACTTTTTATTTAAAAATCATATTTCCCTTGTTAAAATTTAAATTGTTATGTGATATTTAATTTATTGTTCCTCTTCAATAACTTTTAAATAAAAACGTTAATTGAAAGTATTTATTTACAAGTTTGAACAAATTTATTCATATTATGTTGTCAAATGAGTTTATTGATTAATGAAGTAATTGCTAAAGATAGGTTAAGACAATATATATTATTTAAAGCACACATAAACTATTACATAATATAAAATAAAAGAAAAGGTTTTAAAAGACAAAAAATAAGTAAACAGTTTTAAACATAAATTACTTATATATATTTGTGTAAGAATTCGGACTATATCAATTAATCTGAAATGCTAACATCAAGAGAAAAAACGTATTTAACTAGTCAATACAGCCGTATTCACCTTAAAATCAACCGTAAAATTTCTACTTTTACTGACAAAACTTTTTTTACTTGAAATATTATATTATTAAATTATTGGTTAAATTTTATTAAGTTTTTAATTTAATTTAATTAAAATTTGTAGTAAAACTAAGTGAATACACTAATTGATTTATGCGTTGATTCATAAATATAATTCTGTAATTTTAATACTTTAATTTCAATTTATGCTTGAATGAAATATTCCAAAGCATTAAATGTATCTTTAAAATAATAAAAAAATAAATATAACTAAATTTATTAATAATAAATAAATATAACTATAACAATTAAGCATAAAATCCTAACTTTTTATGCTTAATTGTTTATATGATCTATGAACTTCTGTATATATATATTTCATGTATATATATATATATATATATATATATATATTCAGAAATTTCACATTTCAAACTAAACAATTAAGCATAAAATATAAATTTGAGTTTCAATTAGATGACTTTTTTAACTTTAAGTACAAAAAGATATACTCTAAAATTACATTATGAATATAAAACAATTTAATATTATTGAAATAACCAAATATTATTTTGAAACAAAGGCAGTCATGTAATCATTGACTACATGTTTTTTTGTTTTTATTAGTAAAAATTCCTTAGATTTAAAAAATTTAACAGGCATGTTTTATGTTTCATTTAGAAAAATGGCTCATACTATTAATTTTAATTTTCATATTAGCTTCTTTTGAATTTTTTGATTATCATTTGTTTTAAGGTTATCTTTAAAAACTTTCAGTAAGTCATTGAATTCCATGTAGCTTTTAATGTAGTTTCTGATATTTTTTATGTGAAAGACAAATTTTAATATCTTGCAATTATCGTCGCTATGATAGCCAGATTTGGCGAATTGCTTAGAGAATTCGTGAATTGTTTCAAAATGCTTATAAATTTCATTTTATACTAAACATATGTCTTGAATAATATCATGAATCCTTTTTTGTTTTTAATAAATAAAACTGTATTAATTTAAAAAATGAGCAATATTACTTTTCATCTTGGAAAAATCACTTAAAACATAACACAATGTTTAATTTAAAGTATTTATGCATTTTAGTCAACCATCATTTTATTTTATTAAATTTTTGTTTTAAACTGAAAACATGAGATCTTTCAAATTAACATGCAAACCAATTTTCTTTTCTTTTCTTTTTTATAATTAAAAACAAATATTTTCTTAAAAACAGTATGTGGTCTAAAAAATATTATGTCTAAAGGTATCTAATGATTAAAAAGAAGCGGCTTTTTTTTACTAAAATATCAGCGAAAATGATTACGACATTAAATATTTTGTTTCATATAGAGCATTTATTTTTGAAATTTATAGAAAACCTAATTTTTTGCTTAACTTAAATTCATGAAACCTGAATTAATAAAGAATTTTTATTATACTCAACTATCTTCTCAGTTCTTAGGTATTTTGTTACATAAAATTTTATATCACTTCAAAAAATGAAATCATTCTTCATTATGTCATATAACAAAAGCAAAATTCTTAAATTATGTCTCTAAGACGCTTAACAGTATAAATTATAATAATACAATAATTGTACATGAAACCATACTACGGTACGAAAATTAAATTCACATAAAATGTCGGACAAATAATTACAATTTTTTTTTTTAAATTTTGGTACATCTGGCTCATTTTTATATGTTTATTCAAAATTTTACTCATTATGATAATTCTAATAAAAAAACTTAATATTATTCAATTTCAATACATTTATATGGTTTAGAAAATTGCTTAATTATATGCTAATTATTATATAATTAAGCATTTTTCTTAGACAGAAAAAGGAAATTACTTAAAAAGACTTCAAACTATCAACACAAAGAACACTATACTCTGTTGAAAGATTATGAGATTATAAATATAAAAGTAAGTAAACTTTATAAGAAACGTGAACGTTGGAAGAAAGCTTGGGGTGGGCCAGCTCAGTTGAAATTACGAGAAAAAGAGGGACAAAGATGAAACTAAAAATATTTGCTACGAACACAAATGAGATTTTTCATGTACTATAGCTTCAAAAATTGCCATTGTTTTTTTCAAGCGTAGAAGAAATGATCGGAAAATGAAAGAGAAGCATATTGTGACAATAGTAGATTTTGGAATCAACAAATACTTTGTATCGCCATCAATCGTTGGTTCCCTGAACTTTTGATTTGAAAATAATGATGGATTCCGAATAGTCTTTCCTAATTTGAATCTACAGAATATGTCAGGTTTTGCCAATAAATTTGGGTCAAAGATTTCGATGTTCTGTTTTTGCATTTTTTATTTCTCTCTATTTCAGTTCAAAATATACAGGTTTAATTTTATTGTCTACACAGAATTCTGATATAGCATATTTAAATTGTTTGACTTAAAAACATTCTCTATACTTCAACAAAATCAGCATTTTCCGACGATTAGCATAACCTATTTTGTCCTGAAGAACTACTGACACCAAATATTCATAATTATTTTCAATAATCAGACATTGCTATAATTTCCAAAAATCGCTTACAATATTTGTGTTTTAAAATCAGTAGCATAATCATTCATTGACAATCCTTATTAATCCAGTAATTAACTATGCTTTTCATGTACTCTCTGAACAGCGTGTAAGTTCACTCAGATGCCATGAAAAATCCTAAAAATTAAGATTAGCTTTTCAAAGTACATTTTCCAATTTTAATCACAGTCTATGTAAAGTAATAAGGAATGGTTATTCAATATCAACTTTCTATATGGATTGCTGTTAAGATATGAGTTTAATTGGTTGCGAATGAATAGATATTTATGGGATGCAAGTACAATAAATGGTGCACATTTAATCACCTTCTATCTATGCACGAATTTTACAATGCCTTTTAATACATTTTTTTTATATTTTTTAATTTAAATTTGTTTAAGTATATATATCTATATTCATATATAGGGCCATGGTAGCCTAATGGTTAGCGTATCAGCCTTCCATTTGGAAGGTTCGATTCCCAATGCCGCCAAAGACCCACCGAGTACATGTGATATATGTGCTCGTTAAATCTGTGGAATCGAAAGTCCTGTGGTCGGTCGTTGAGCAGTTACCATGGACTAAATGGTCTGGAGAAAATTTCCTCCCCTTTCAGATCAATGTCAAAACTGAGGGAGTGGATTATCTGGTGGTGCCATCTATCGGAGGAATTGAAGAGCAAAAGTCATACTTTCACCTTCATGGTGCTCTGATTAAAACGAAAGACGCTCCCTATTGACTTTAAATTCGCATTGCCAAGGCATAGCGAGCTTGGCTTATCCAAGTGTTTTAAGTAACAATATATATATATATATATATATATATATATATATATATATATATATATATATATATATATATATATATATATATATATATATATATATATATATATATATATATATATATATATATATATATATATATATATATATATAATATATATATATATATGTATATATATATATATATATATATATATATATATATATATATATATATATATATATATATATATCAGTATGAAATTTTCAAATAAATTGTTTTATAATAATATAATAATGATAAAACCATTAGTTCTTGTTAAATAAATTTAAAATTTTTAATTTCAAAAAATGACTTACTGTAAAAGTATTTTTAAACAATATTATTTATAATTTACTTTTATTAACTCTTTTGCATATTATTATTTTGTAATCGTACTTTCTTTAAGAATTTGAATAAAAAATACAATTTGCTCAAGCATTCCAATCTCTTCGGAAATCGTATTTTTTTGTCTACTTGCTCAATCTAAATTTGGCTCTTTAGAAGTAGTAAAAACGATGAATTTTTTTCTGAATGTATATCCCGCTTCCATGCAGTCTCATCACATGCATTCTCTCCGCTATGAAGCTCTAGATGCTTTCCAAAGAAAAGAGAGATACTATGAATAATTTATGAGGAAAGAAAATTATTTTTGCATCTATTTCCACGCAAAGCAAAAACAGATAGAGGAGAAAAATAGCCATTCTTAGTATTAACGAGTTGAGTGGGAGTGAAAGACATGAATTGAGAATTCCTTTATTCATAAGTATCAAGTCCCTCAAATTAACAAAGAAGTACATTGTTTAAGATTAATGTCAAACAGATGAAGGTTTCTGTATGATGATATTGTGTATAAAGAATGTAAAATAATATATAACTCTACTTAGTTTAAATCTTTGTGGTTGAGACAATTTTCGTTTCTATCATGTACATAGTATAGATTGATTCTTTTAAAAGTAATAAATAATACATATACTGTTGCATTTTTTACTTATTTTACTAATTACTACGCGTGTATTATCCGGCATACTTTCCTGTACCTAGTCAGAATTAAGGTCTACTAGTTAAATGGAAGCAACTGAGTTGCAATCTTTGTAATTTAGAAGTAGGGATCAAATGGACGACATTTTAATACTTCCCATACCATTCCAAATCAAATGCCCTTCCTCATATTCATTTGTAAACCACATATATATGAATTTCATTAAAATATTCAAAGTTTGAGTGTTGTTTAATTTACGTGCTTTGATTTTTTAGATATAAAATGTCCTATTTCTAATACTTCAAAGAGTTTTTCTGCAATTATTGGAAAGTTGGTTTAACCATCATTTTACCATCCACTTAAGTTGATTACAGTACAAAGAAATTACCAAGTACATAAAAGCATTTCAACTTATATCATACTGATTTTGAAAATAAATTCGCAAGTTTTATGTTTTCAAACAGGAATCAAATTAAAATAAATTTATATTTAAACTATTAAAAGTCTACATAATTTTGTTGCTTATTTCAAATATTGTGTTAGTATATTCCATGGAAAAAGAAACATAAGTGGAACCCCCTATTGGTCAGCGCTTGACGTATGTGCCACATCTCCTCTGTCTTCCAAAACATTACACTAAAACCTTTTGTCTACTATTAAGCCTCTTGTTGAATTGAAATATTTGAAAGAAAATATACTTCATTGTTAAAACAGAAAATATTTTAATGAATGTTTATTGAATAATCATTATAAAAGAAAAATTTCATCTGTAAAAATATTTAAAGGAGATTAATTTTATAAGTTTAAGAATACATTTAATTATTTTGCTAATGAATAAATTCCAATTATTTGAAACAAAACACTTTAGTTTTTAACATTACATTAATATTAAAACATACTTATTGGGAAGATATTTTTATCTTATATAAATCTTACTAACTATAATAAATCAAGATTTATTGAAATTCAATTTTAGATAAAAGAAAATGTAATTTATTAAGTTTCTAGGTTTCTTACAGTTGACTTTTTATTAAAACTTTTTTTTTTACTTTACATTATTCAATGAAATTCATTTACAAATTATTGATAATGAAAACGTTTTTTTTTCTAATATTTTGGACTAAAAATAAACCAAAGGAAAAATACTTTAACTGTATAGATATAAATAATTTTAAACACAGAATAATAATTCTTTCTGATAGAGGGAAAAATTGTAACCAAATAACAGAATATTGCATGCATGGATAAAATCACTGGGAATAACATGGGTTCCTACCCATGTTTGAATGTTGTTAAACTTTGCCACTGAATATAAATAAAGAAAAAAATTGACATTTTTCTCTCTCTCATGATTAAAAGTATAATAATATGATCTTTAATTTAATTTATAATATTCAAGTGTTTATCTCAAAGTTAATAAGGGGAATAACGCGCCTTAAATTTCTTTATTGTAATATATAATATTAATAATTAGCAAAAATACAAAATAAACAATTAACTATCAATAAAAATAATTTTTAAGAAATAGTAAGTAATTTAGATCACTTTTATCTCGGTGTGTGCAATTTAAATGAAAATAATGCTTGCTTATACTGTGTCTTCATTAAGAAAGCACTGTTTCTCTTGAAAGGCAGAGTGGGCGTGGTATCGTCTGCTAGCTGCTTCACCGGCGCTCATGATTTTTCGCGGTTAGAACTGCTCCTCTTATATTAGTTCCACCATGGTATATTCTAATGCATAGCATGTATATTCTCTAACACCAACACCCAAATCAAACATAAGCATTTAAAATTAATATAAATAGAAAAAAAATTTAATTTTAAAGTATACAAAAGAAATATAAATATCAAAAAGTAAAGGTGAATGTTAAAAAAGTAGAAAAATGAAATTAAAGTTTTAAATAAACTGCAAAATGAGTATGCATTTGGACTACGGACTACCATGGTCACGTCTTCGGGATTAATCCAATTTGTGCTTACAAAAGTTTGTTTTATTTCTGTAATCTCAAAGAAATATCGTTAAGATTATGATATTTGCATCCCATCACCGTACAAAACCAACTGAAATTAAATATATATTGCCAAGAAAATGTAAACATTAATTCACGAAACAAATAAAACAGCAGTGTATGAATACCAAATGTAATTAATGGCAATCCTAAAATAACAAATCGAGTTTCGCATAAATCCTTTAAGTCTTGGATGACCCTTCTGTAGTTTAGTTTTTTTTCCAACGGCGGGCACAAGAGGATTTAACCCTATGCAAAAACAAGGCCAGAGACTGCTATTCATTTGTCGTTACCCAGTGGGCACCTGTGAACCAAATCACGGAGGCGAGTAGTGTTACCTGCGTCATACCACAACAAACCCGTTTATAGGGTGGGTCACATTCATACATCATCACGGAAGATGGGATAGAAAAATACCGAGAGAGAAAGTAACATCCACGCCCGAACCGGGATTCGAAAACAGGACCCACAGCTCAGGAATCAGGAGCGCTACCACTCAGCCATCAGTCGGCTCTGTAATTTATTAGTTAAATCTAATTTCACTCTCATAAGTAATAATATTAATAAAATATAGTAAAGTTACTATTTAACGCACATACTTTGCTAATTACAGAAATATTATTAAACTATACATTGCATGTATTTACACTAAGATTTGCATGATCATAAGCCATATACGGCAAAAATTGCTTCAATAATACTTTGTTCCAAGTATTTCAAATAATTAATTTTCAGTTTTAAGGATTCATTTCAATGTTTAAAAATCCTTCTTGATTTTAATATTATCAATAATTATTTTTTTCTTATTTAGAAAGTAAGTTCTATATTTGATTAATAGTTGGAAAACGTATATCAGATTGAAAATATATTCTATTTGATAAATGACACTAAGTTGAATATATTTGATTATCAGATGTAAGTTCATATGGTTTGTTTGGAAAAGCGTTTATTTTTGAAAATAATTTTTATACGACATCCTTCTTATATATATACAGTAAGACCCCGCTTAATGCTGTTTCTCTTAGTGCTGTTTCGGTTTAGCGCTCTTATATTTCAACCCGGAGATTCCACGAAATCGCTCGCAGCATACGGGGATTCCCCGAAATATTATGCAGCGGTAGGTTTCAAATACATATCCGAAAGAGTGTTTCTTGTTGTTTCTTGTTTGGTGCGGTATTGTACAGACATATTTTTGTTATTGGAAACATTTGTTGACATTATTGTAAGTAGTATTAATTTACATATTTAATACTATATTACAGTGTCAAATATTTTGATCTTTAGTTTTTACTATGGGTGATAATGAAAAAGAAAAGAAAGCAATCAGAAAAAGCATTTTACTCAAAACTAATAGAAGTGATTAGAAGATTAGATTCTGGTGAACGTCAAACTCTAATTAGTGCTTCATTGAATTTGCCAACTTCAACAATAAGGACCATCATGAAGAATAAAGAAAAAATACTGTCATCGGCAACTACAACTACGTCAAGCTCTGCAACTAGAATTACCCGTTCTAGAAATAATATCATAGAGGAAATGGAAAAACGACTGTCTATATGGATTGACGACGAAATTGATCACAATATGCCATTAAGCCAATCTATCATAATGGAAAAAGCTAGAAGAAATTTTAATTACATTCAAGCTGAGACAATTGACACAAGTGAAACTTTCGTTGCTAGTCGACGATGGTTTAATAGATTTAAACATCGAAATAACCTTCACAACATAAAGATCACAGGAGAAGCAGCAAGTGGTGATACAGAAGCGACGGCTGAATTTCCAGCGATATTTAAAAAAATAATTGAAGAAGGAAACTGTCCTCCTGAGTTGGTTTTTAATGTTGATGAAACAGGCTTGTTTTGAAAAAGAATGCCGAAACGAACATTTCTATCTCGTGAAGAGAAACGGGCACCAGGATTTAAAGCTGCAAAAGATAGCTTAACCCTTCTACTAGGTGTTAACGCAAGCGGACATTTTAAATTAAAACCATTACTAATTTACCATTCCAAAAACCCAAGAGCGATGAAAGGCATATCTAAATCAACTTTACCTGTAATTTGGGAGTCAAATAAAAAATCATGGATAACTGCGAAAATTTTCCAGGATTGGTTCACTGAACATTTCTGCCCGTCTGTTAAACGTTATTGCGAAATTAAAAAACTTGAACAAAAAGCACTTCTGTTAATTGATAATGCTCCAAGCCACCCAACAAATTTATCAAACTTAACAACATGCATTCCAGTCGAAGTGGCTTTCTTGCCGGCCTAACACAACTGCCTTAATTCAACCAATGGACCAAAATGTTATATCAAATTTTAAGGCTTATTACTTGTGGCGAACCTTTAAGTAAATGTTTGAAAAAACAGACGGAGAAAAGAACCCGTCCATAAGAGAATTTTAGAAAAACTACAACATCGTGGATGCTGTAGGAAACATAGGCCTTTCTTGGAATGAGGTAATAGAAAGATCTTTGAAAGGAATATGGAAGAATATTTGGCCGGATTTAAGAAAGAGCGATGACGTTGGACACTCGGTCGATGTGGATGAAATAGTGGAAGAGATAGTGAATTTAACGAAGCAAACCGGTTTTGAAGGGTTAAATGTGGAAGATGTCAAAGAAATAATTCAAGAAGCAGCGGCTAGTCTTTCTAATGATGAGCTCAAGGAATTAACTGAGCAAGAAGAAAACAAAAATGTTGACAGCAGTGATTCAGAAGAAGAGCAAAAAGAACTTTCGATGGCTTTTGTAAAAAGTAGTTTGTCTACCATAACTGAAATAATGGATCAATTCATTGAAAATCATCCAAATTTCGACATAAGCTCAAAAGTAAGGCGTGGTGTTAGAGATGCTCTATCCGTTTATGAAGAAATTTTAAGAGAACAACGTAAAAGAAAAAGGCAAACAACATTAGATGCTTTTGTCACAAAAAGGCAGAACACTGAAAACGCGGAAGGCTAACTAAATATGACTGACTTAAAATTTTATTTGTTTTTTTTTAAGAATATTCGTTTTGTTATTTATATTTTGTTTTTATTTTTGCAAGAAATAATAATGTGGTATTAATTTGGGCTTTAAGAAATAAATGTTTGGTTTTATTTTTATTAAAAAAAACATACTTTTTAAATTTAATACCTAACCAATTTCCTAGCCATCTTCCCCTAACCCTAATATTTACATGTAAAGATAGCCTAGTTTAGCGCTGCTTCGCATTACGCTCTACTTTGATGGAACGTATCCCGCGCGTTAAGCGGGGTCTTACTATATATATATATATATATATATATATATATATATATAATTTATTTTTCGAAATACATTGTAAGAAATATTTTTTATCTTTTACCAGGTGAAATATCAAATCATAATAATAATAAATCAAATAGTTATATTTAAAAAAATGATAGTGCAAATATTTCAATATTTAGATAATATCTTTCTGGAAAGAATCAAACAACATAAGAACCCTTAACCAATACGCAATCTACAGTTCTCTTTATTATGGTCGTTTATTCAAATTAGAATATATTTGAAATCCCTGCACTATTCAAACCAAATATTATTTCCATGGAATGAGGAGCACATTCGTCGGAAGTAATGAGCCATAGAATAAGCAAGATACGGAATAAATAAGAAAATTACCGTTTAAGAGGTTAAAAGTCACTTGAATTAAAAGGAAACGAACCATGAATGACTTCAAGGCTAAATCTTGCGGGGTACCAAATTAAATGAAGCATTTCTTTGGTAAAAACAAAATAAACAGAATGCGAATGGAACGGAATTCTTCTATCTAACTTTTGCGAAGTTTACTCTCTGTTCGAAAATGTTAAAAAATAATAACTGAATATATAAAAATACAAATAATTCGAAGATTTAAGATTATCTAAAATTTATTCAGCCTTTTTTCATAAATTTCATTCTATATTTTAAATATTCTCTTATTTACTGCATTATGTCCTATTGACAACAAAATATAAAATAATAGATAATTTTCAACACAATTAAACAAACAGGACTTAATTTTTTAAAAAAAATCAATACATCCCAATGAATCTTTTTTAAAAACTTAACATTTATTAATGTATTAAACGAAGAAAATTGCTCAAACTTCAAAAAATCAGTTTTGGAGAACCTGGCTTCCTACAACTGAAATGAAAGAAAAAAATCTAAAAATACTTTATATGAATTAATCTAGAAAATATATTGATTTTATAAAATCATTAGAAGTAGAAATCATTGTTAAAAAAATTTAATTTATCCACTATATATTTTTTCTTTTTGAAAAAAAAGATAAAAGTTCAAAAAATAAAACTAAATATAAAATTTTATAGGATTTAATAATGTTTATAAATTTTATTATGATATTGACTTCATTATAAATTGATAAGTTAAAGTAAAATTAATTTAAAAGTTTATTACTTTCGATGAATTTATAGTATGTGACATTTATTTTGAAAAAGAATGATTAAGTAAAAGAAAGATTATAAAAAAGTTATGAAATTAAATTATCTTTTACTTTCATTTAAAATAAAATTGCATTTTAATAAAAATAATTAATCTTGAGCTTATTTGGAAACATTTTTATACAAATAATTTAATAAATAGTTCAATTAACTCTAATTAATTTAATTTTTTCCTTTTAATAGTCTTTTTAAAAGAAAATGGAAGGTAAATTTTATTTGTGTGTGTGTGTTAAAAGCAATTTTTTGCACTGCAATTTTCTTTAATTAATTTTTGGAAACACTTCGAAAAAATAATTAATGTAAATGAAAGTAACTAATTAGTTCATACCCCAAAATCAAGTAATGTACTTTAAATAAAATCCATGAGATTTGAAAATGGAAAATTTATTTAAAAAGAAGATAAAAATAAAACAAAAAAACTCTGGTAATTGCTGTTCAAAAAATTTATATGTGTTCTGTTTTTATTATTTTGGATAGAGCAAATTTATTTCTGTATAATAAGTAAAAGTATGTCATTAAGTAAAAAAAAATAATATTACTGTTTATGAATACAAAAACTGTGTTGACAATATTCTTTTAGATGCATTTTAAACAATAACGCATTATATATAAATTATATATACTATCTTTCCACTTTATTTCAAAAAAGGAAGCGACCCGGATCAGATATACTGTACTGTCACCCTCGGTGCGTTTTTTTGCGCCAAATTTGGCGAACATTTTTACTGGAAACCCGACAAACTAGTATTTTGGCAACCCTATTTGTCTAAATTCATGAGAATGAATATTTACCGATTTAAATTCATTTAAATAAAATTTAATCAAAAAATTTTATGGATAATTTAACATTTCAATCTCATTATTTTACCATTGATGTTTGAAATCGATAAATCTGTATTCTTTTTAATTAGTTAAAATTAGTTGAGCATATTGTTAGATACCAACAATGTATAAAATATTTGTCACTATTTCAGCCATTTTCCTCCCGCCGTTTTCCCGATCGGATTGATCGTTCCGAGGGTGACCGTACGGTGAATCTTTACCCGCGACCCATTTTCAGGGTATTCATAGTGTAATTAATTGTGTGTAGAAAAAAATAATATGTGAATGAAAAGATTTTCTTAGGAATTATCAAAATTTATATAATATCGGAAAATAATGGATCATATGTTTCAATAATGGATCATATATTTTGATAAATTATTTTATGCAAACCCTTTTATCTTTCTAAATATATTTTTCATCTTTGCAAATTTATACACATAATAATTAAAATTTATAGACTTTTTTGACTTGACATTTGCTTATACTACTTTACTTGAATAAATTACATTTCGGTATTACATTTTATTCAGACAACATTTTAGCAAATTTGTAGAGAATAATCACATTAATATTTTTTAAAATTCAGTTTGAATGTTTACGGGTTTTGAGTACATTCATATTTCAAAACTATTCATTGTGCTATGTCTAAAGTTTTCCTGTCATTGATGTTTTATTGTAAAAATGTTTAAAAAATTTAAATGTGTTAACTCTGAGTAAATATTAAAAAATTAATGTTTACTCAGCTAAAATTTTCAAAATATTAAAAAACGCAAATTTACTTATAACTTCATTCATTGATAAATCATTTCACTAAATAAAAATTCTATAAAAGAATAGAATTTCTGATATTTTTTTAAAAATGTTTAAGTTTATTTTTCTTTAAATATATATATATATATATATATATATATATATATATATATATATATATATATATATATATATATATATATATATATATATATATATATATATATATATATATATATATATATATATATATATATATATATATATATTATTTATTTATTTATATATATATATATATTACTTCTGGCAATATTTCTTTATTCTAATTTCAAATTTACTTTTAGCAAATTCCTACTATTCTCATACATAAATTCAATCTGATTTACTGGCACTTGTATTAGGTATTTTTCTTATATATGTATTTTCTATATATATTTTTCTACTGTACTTATGTTTTATCTATTGTGAGTATTTTCATTTTTCTGCATATATATTTATTCTTTTAATACGAACACTCTTCGGGGGATTTGCTCGAAGATTTTTAGACATTTGTCCTTCGAGCATGTCAGAAAAGAGTGTTCATTTTGCATAGCTGGCCATCTCCCTCCTGATGAAGACGTGGTCCCTATGCCTTCTTCTTGTCTTTTGCATCATATATTTTAGTATCTTTCCAATTTTATATTACTTGTTTCAATTTTCTTCATGTTTTATCTCATTTATATAGGCAAATCTTTCTTTAGCTGTTTTTGTGCTGGCTAGGTTTCCTGTAATGTATTGTAGTTCTTAAGTTATATTTTCAGTATTGTATTTATTACTCTATATTTATATATGTTTTTGCTTTTGTTTGTTCTTTTGATCAGTAATATGATAAATCATATAATCGATAATAATTTTTGAGCAAGCAAAGAAATCAATATATGCATTTAATTGGTATTTTCGAAAAATATCTTACAAAATGAAAATGGAAAAATAGATTAGGTTCTTGAAAAAACGGCTTAATCTCTGCCAAATTCTCTCCTGTTGACTATGAAATCAAGTCCTACAAGTATTTCAACAAAAAACGTTGTTACTTTTTATCGATCGGTCCTCCATCAGGATGCTGTTTCACCCCACGTTACAAGTCTCGCCAAGACTTTCCCCGTTGAAATTTTAACAAAACCTGGATGATAATAGAATGATATGAATTTACAATCTCATCAGATATACTCTTACAAAATTGTGGTAATAGATATAATTAAGGTACTTTATATACTACAAGCCATTAATGACTTTAGTGAAGCTGAAAAATTCAACTCCACTAACCATCCTTTGCAAAATTTTTGACATGATTTATTCCACTAAAACATGCGTTAATGCGTGTGTCACTTATTTAATACATCAAAAATTATAATCTACTTATGAAATCAAATAAGAAGAGAATAAATAAACACACTTAACACACTTCAAATCTAATAATCATTTTTAATTTATTTATCACATGAACTACATAGTTATGGGACAACCAAAATATGAACAGTAATTTTAACATATTACTTTATATATACCACTTTATAAACTGACTTTTATATACTACTTATATTGTCTTTGTATCGCTTAGTAAATATTTTTTAAATTCCCGGTGGTATGTATAAAAAAACACTTATTATTTATATTTTTTAGTCAAAATCACTTTTTTTATTTCTAAATATTAAATAAATTGTAACATTTTATTAGATGAAATCTGGACAGTAATATAAAAAAAATTGAAAAATGAAATATTTGATTATTTTAAATTATGGAAATGTTTTATGGTAGTGATGAACGAGATACTTAAGATTTACAAAACTGCTTCTGATAATGATTAATGGAGTTTTTTATGTAAAATATAGAACATTTTTGTCAAAACCTAAATTATTTACACGGGTTAATAGAAAAAATTTTTAGTGTGTCTGTAGTTAAGTAGAACTTATTTACTAGTGAAACACATTGCGCAATTATATTTTCTGCGATTTCTATGAAGATTATCAAACTCAAATATATTCAAATGCCAAACTAAAATAAATTTAAAGAAATTCATAAGTATTAAATAATCATAAAAATAACTGAAGGTGAATGACAAACGAATTCATAACGGGGAATGACAGTTAGAAACAATTTTTTCCTTTGAAGAGAAAATAACTATTTTATTCAAATGGTAATATGACACAGGTACTGTATAATCCATAATGCCAAATTCTGAGATTGGTGATTTTTTGGCGGATTTTCTTATGTATCTGGCAACCTCGATTTTATTACGTCATACATATGGAGACCAATAAGAATTATGCAGAAAGTACTATTTTGGTAACCCTAGTATTTACGTCATCTTGGCAACATTTCTTCATCGCCAAAAAAATTCAGAAGCTGGAATTCTGGATTATACGGCATCTGTTCCGGTGATAACTACTTTATTGGCGTTTTTTAGGCAGAAAATATTAGGTTTGGTTTGTTTTTTACTCATCACAATTTATTGCACATGAAGGACAGTTAGATTGGGATCTACAGAGTAAAGTAGATTTCGAAAGACTGCAAACAGCAAAGCCTAAAGAGAGCTTGGAACCCATAATCTGTCAAAGAGAATGCAAGAGTGCTAAACATTCATGTATCAACTTGGCGAAGAGAATATGGCGGTTTCTTCCCTAAATATTTCAGAGTAGTTGCTGAGATAGATTCACGATTGTATGGAGAACTATTGCATGCCATTAGAAAATTGCTGCTGCAAACTGCAGCGGATTCCTGGAATAAAAAAGTCGTCATCAATACTTTTCTATTTATAGTTTTTTAATTTAATTTTAGAGAAAATAAACTATTAATTTATAAGCAAAATAATGCAACATCATTTTTCTCAAAATCAAATAATTTTAAGCAGGTATAGGATGAATCAATACCATACATTGAGAAACTAGGCTTGAATCACATAATAAATTTAGGAACTTATTTTGTCCGTCAGTTATATAAAATAGGCAGAAAATTTCAATATTACTCTGCATACAAATTAAAAGTAGCTATCATAGTAAATGCGATGAAATTCATAAAAACTTTATTGAAAATCTTGAATTATTAAAAAAATATTGTTCCTGGATATCTTTTTAGATATGTAAATAAATATTTTACAAATTGTTCTTATAATTTTGCAATAGTTATTTTAAGTGAAAAATTATACTTCTGATTAAATATTAACATTTTATTCCTTAATAATAATAATGCATTTTTATAGTTCATTTACTTGAATTTAGTTAATGTTATTAAAAGAAAAGCCTATGTTTTTCATGATATCGTAGTGGTATTATAGTATTTTCTTAAAATACTGTTTGTATTTCATAGAGACAGAATTTATTATTTTACTATCAATAACATATTTTAAAGTTTAAAATCAATATCTAATTTTTTAACTGTTTTTAAAAACGCATATATTATTGCATTTAAATTTTAAATTCTCTAAAAATATCAAAATATTGATCGTTTATTTCTGTTTCAAAATTTTATTTTATATTTATTCTTCCTCAGTGTTCAAAAAATGCCAGCTGGAAATTATATCGTAAACGTAATCCAAAACAGATGCGACAAGTTTGTATGCAAATATGAAGCATAGAAAAATACTTACATTCGAAAAATGGCATGCATATGATTTTGATGTGTTCTCCCTAGCCA
The DNA here is from genome assembly GCA_037975125.1 of Latrodectus hesperus. Taxonomy (NCBI): domain Eukaryota; kingdom Metazoa; phylum Arthropoda; class Arachnida; order Araneae; family Theridiidae; genus Latrodectus; species Latrodectus hesperus. The sequence goes on from CM075862.1 coordinate 67,372,277, forward strand.
CATTTATATTTCCGTCTTGTTAAATGTAAAACCGGAGAAATTTTAAAACATAAAAATAAATAAATACGGAAATAGGGATATAAACTATATGTCATTCACGTTTATTATTCTCAAAACAAACGCTTTTTCATAAACTAGCAAAATGTAAAGTAAATTACATAAAATTTCTGACTTATGGAAAATAGTGTAAATTTATAAAAAAAAACAATATAACAGTACATTTGAATTAATATATGTAGGAGTTAATTATTTGTTACAAATTGTTGTTATTCACAATAACAAGAAAATCATAAAAATTATGAATAAATTAAATATAAAATGATGAAATAATTTCACACACTGAAATAAAAGGAAACACGTATTTATGATGAAAATATTTTTTCAGTGGTAAACAATTTTCTCTTGGTATTTTCCCTGCTTCTTATTTTAAGAAGCAGAAATAAATTTTCTCTATTACTGCATTTTGCCCCCTAATGTTTTTCAACATTTTAGAGATGTTTTTAAATTATACCAATCCAAACTTAAAGAAAGAGTAGTTAAAAAAACAAAATTAAAACGTAGCATTTATCTTACTATTTACCCAGAATGAGGTTCAAGCTGCTTAATAATTTCACACACCCTTCATACCTTAATTTAATTAGGTTCCCTTTCCCGCTTAAAAAAGTTCCACCGGATCGTTATAAAGTGGATTAAGCGACGAAAAATCGAAAGAAACTGAGCTGTGGAAGGTAGAAAATTTCTCTGCGATAAATATTTATGTGCTTGTAAATTTTCGCACTGGTAATATAGCGGCGACTAAGTGCTAAAACTCTTAGCACCAGGTGGAGAATTTAAAATTATGTTATATATCATTACAAAAAATAGTTAATAGTTTCATAGAAATAGTTTAATATTTATGAAATACTTGTTTTCAGACTTAAATTTGTTCATATTTTACTCAAGTTAGAATTTCTTTTTTGATTATTATAATTATTTGACAGAATTCCTAATTTAAAGTCATTTTCATGCTCGTTTTTTGCGTAAATTAAAATTATGAATCAATTGTCTCGTAAACAAAATTTTTAATGATTTACAAAATTAAACCCATGAACTTACATAACATACTTTATTTAAAACAACGAATTTTTTCCTTAACTGTTGAGTTTCATTTTGTAATAATAGTAAATTATTATATTACATTACATTATATATATTACATAATATTATATTACATTATATTATATTACATTAAATTATATTACATTACATTATATTACATTTTATTACATTATATTACATTACATTACATTATATCATATTATATTATATTATATTATAATATATTATATTATATTATATTATATTATATTATATTATATTATATTATATTATAATATATTATATTATATTATATTATATTATATTATATTATATTATATTATATTATATTATATTATATTACATTATGTTAGATTATATTAGATTAAATTAGATTAGATTATAAATTTTTATAAAATTAATCAAATGCTAAATAGAGAATAATATATTGAAAATACGAAAAATAGTAAACAGATTAAGTATATGATTAATAGATAGTCTAAAATTTAAAAGAAACATAGATAAAATGAAAATGGAACGAATTACCTACATCGTCAGCTTCTTCAGGGGGTGTTAACCATACTGGCACAATGCATGGCTTTTCTGCATTCGCTCCAGACTGAAGTCATAATGAAGCCAATTCCCCCAAAGCCTCACTAAAAATGTCAAACCAAAATAGAGGAAATAAATGCCAAGCTGAAATATAAGCAAAATATAATGTTAAATCCAGGGTTGCCATAATACACAATTCAATTTATAGTAATATAAATAAAATCTAGATCCACATCCACAAGCACAGCAAATAAGTAATAGGTTTAAACCAAATACACATAAAATTAAAGACTAAGTGTAAACACTATTGGCAATTCAAGCTTCTTATAAGGCATTCAAGGCTTGAGTGACCCTTCTGTAGTTTATAACTACATCTTACTTCACTCTTATAAGGAATGCTCTACTAGGCAAATAGTGTTTAATAACTTAACTGGAGTATTATTATTAGTTAAAATATTTTCCAATCTCTTTATTTGTTGATTGATACGGTTAAAATTATTACATGTGTTATAAATTCTATTAACTTGATCGAAAATAAGATTTTTATAAATGTTAATTGAAATATTTGAGTTTCAAATAATTTGCTTATTTACTTTGAAATGAAAATCATTTGTTTTATCATAAATATCAGTGTATGTATAGTTATCTTTTATTGTAATCAAAATATCCAAATATTCTGTTTTTAAATTATTAGAATTTATAATATAGGTAATTATTTTAAAACAATACAAAAAACTAATAAAAAGACTATAAAATATTTTAACTAATAATAAATATAAGATATTTAAATGGAAAAAAATATATTTTGTTAAGACAGTTTCCCTTTTTTCATTTAAATTTCAGTTGCAAAATAATGAATACACTTCTAACATTTTTAACTAAATAAATTGCCTTTTGATTCATTCTCTTACTGTAACTTCAAATGCTTGATTTTCCATTAAATTAATGAAGTAATAGAAAATTATGTTTTTTGTCCCATTTATTTATTAAAACCACCTTCGATTCTAACATACTGTATTCACGGTATTTTGCTTACATTTGATGAACCCTAAATTTTCGATGTTATTTTGTTTTAGAGTAAATTTGAATAAAATCGTTTTTTTCTGATACCTATTTTTTATTTAGGTTAATGATAAGGCTCATTGTTTTGCTGAAATTATTTGTTTGACCTTCCTAAATACGTTTGAAAGTTATAAGATATTGGTATTGGTAAAAGTGTTCTTGATAGCATCTAAAGTTCATTTTTTCAGAAAATGACCCAGTACCTATTTACTATCAAATGTATATATATATATATATATATATATATATATATATATATATATATATATATATATATATATATATATATATATATATATATATATATATATATATATATATAATATCAAAATATATGAAATAAGATATTATATATTTTAAAAGAAAATATTTTTTATGGAATACATATATATTCCATAAAAAATATTATTTTCTTTTTTAAAAATGCTTAATCATCTTATTTCAATATTTTGTTTTTGAGACTTTTTGTGCAATAAATATTTTAAACTTGTTTTCATTATCCACGAGGCTTCAACAATATGAAAATTGCTATGCATTGAATATATATAATAAGAACTATAAAGGCCCTCATAAGATCAGCAACTAACGTATTATACCACCTATTAACACGCTTTGTAACAAAACTGAAATAAGAAATATTTTCCAAATTTATGATCTTCAAGGGCAATATTATAGTAATATGAAATGTTTTATTCATTTTAATATAATTTTTTAAATTTTCATTCTAATGTCACGGAGTTCATAATTCATTGTCTGTGTACACAAAGGCCGTTTTAATTTATTTGTGACACAGGAGTGAAATTTTTACCCTTCAAATGCTACTCAATCTATATTTATTATAGAATGTTATAGTTTTTTTGTAGTTAAAAGCAGGAAACTTTTTTCATTGAGATAATAATTTAAACATTTAAGTATTTGATTTATTAATGATGAAAGATCATTTTTCGTGATACAAATATTTGAAATTTTTTTATAATGATTAAGTACATAAATACTTTTCATTCTATATACATTCAAATATAATACTTACTGTATTCTAGTTTAAAAGAACTAATGCTCTCATTTTATATTAAAAAAATAAACTTACAAATATTATAAAGTTCTTAATTTTTTATAGTAGTTAAGAGTGAATAATCTTAAAAGAATGATAAGAGTGAGTCTTTAAATTTGTTTCACTCTTGGAAATTTTATTTCACTAGAAGTGAAATCAAGAAGAATCTTTCCTGATACTGAAAAACGGTTTTATGAAAAATATATATGAAGTTTGTTCTACACATTAATAAAAATTGAACATTAATTTTGTTTCCTCTTTTGACGTATTTTAAACAAATTTGTGCTCAGAATGTGACCTTTCTTTATGCGTAATTATTCAAACGTAATTCTATAATTACGTATTGAAACGAACATGGTTGCATTGTTTCATCTTTAAAAAATAAAGAAGGATTTTTGATAGATATGTTCAACATGAGTATTGTTTTTAATTATTTATTTATTTATTTTAAGTAAAATGAATGCATTTTTCATTTTCAAAAATAAATACTCGATATCCTTAAAATTCATTCACAAAAAGACTAAAGAAAAAAGTTCAAAAGAAGTGTTAAATAAGAAAACTAATTTGATTTTAAATCTTACTAGAGAGTTATATTATTAGAATAGATAAAAACAAATTTTTGAATAATTAAAGACGAAGATATTCTTGAAAATATACAATTTAATTTTACAGTTATTCTTGAGAAGATAAATTATGGTGCCTTTGAATGAAATTCAAAACCATTCTAATACAAAACAAACTATACAAGATCTTGGAAACTGAATACGAGAACTGGACAAGAAAATCAAATTTAAACGTTTTGTAAGAAATAAAAATATGGCATAATAAAAATTAATATTTTCTATGTTAAGTTCATAAAATTTAACTATAATGTTCAAGAACGTAAGAACATTAATATATTTGTATATTTATAAAATACTTACTTATTTCAATTTTTTTATCATTCTTAATAAACTCAATTTTGTTATAAATCTAATGATAAAATGTTACAGCCGCATAAATAACATTAATAACTTAATAATTAAAAATGAACCCAAATTTTGCTTACATAAAACACCTGATAGTTAAATTTTAATGATTTTTCTTTTAAATTTTTCAGTAATATAATGTCCAATATCCACTTGCCTTAAAATCAAATGATATGAAATAGAAAAATTAATTAATATTTATGACAAAATAAAGCGAAAAATCAATTTATTTTCTGTTTTATTGAGGCAAATACATTAAAACATTTCCCTATTTTTATTCTGAATATCCATTTTTTTATGGTTAAAATTCACTAATTTAGGAGTGCTAACCCTACAGCTCAGTTTTAATTATCAGGATCATTTTCTGTTTACTGAAAATGTAAAGTGTAACTTTTCTATTAACATTATTTTTAACAATTAAATATTACCGCCATACAAACCTAAATTAAATTTTTTAACACATCATTGCTTTTTAACAACAAAGCATTATTTGAAGGAATCTTGAAACTTAAGCATCTCAATCAGAAAAATCTAAAATTAAAAAAAGCAGTTTTTATCACATAATTTTAAAATTATTATTTAAATGCATACTGGCAAACTCACAATGTATACTGGCATGCATAGCTGCTAAGTCTACTGATTTTATCGGGAAACTCTTGATTTTTCATCATTTCTCCCGATTTCCCGATAATGTATGAAAATCTACTGATTTTAAGCAATTTCAGGGAAAAACTTAAAAACAGCCAAAATTTTGAGGAGAAAAGTCTATTGAGTTGTTTTAATAGCTTAAACAGTCAACGAAGAAAGTTGAATTAGTTAATAAGTTTAGAAAGCTTAATTATAGCGAAATATTCTCAAAATGAGAAATGATTTGAAAAGGACTTCACTAATTCCTATCTAAAATATGACATATGAAAAAAGTAAATTGTCATGAGTTACTCGAATTCGAAATATATTATGTTTCTTATGAACAAAGTTTTTGATGATTTATACATCCTTAGAAGTTTTTATCACTGAATTAACTTTATTTATTAATGCATTTTATGTTGTTATGTAATTTTCTAATTTTTATTTTTATAAATTGTACTAGTGTAGTAAAAAATGCCCTAGAAAATAAATATTGGTACATAAACGTTATTGAAATTAAGATTAACAAAAAATATGTTTAACATGAATCATTCAAACAATGTATAATATAAAGAATAAAATTGCATTTTTGCGGTACTACAGTTTTAAACATTCTGCTTCAGGTAAAATGTCGCTAGTAGTGTCTCCTGATTTTCCCCACAAAATCAGTAGAATGTACTGATTTTTCCCTCCATGATTGGCAGGTATGGACATGTGTACTGCCAAACATAATGTATACTGACAAACAATTGCAAGGATCAAAACACTGAAATTAAACAAATTCAAAGTAATAAAATAAAAATGTGATTTAATTATAATAAAATATTTCAATTAATGTATGAAACATTTTAATGTGTTTCATAAAATATCTCTCATTAAACACAAAATTTGCCCTATAATCCCAATTTTCAACTAAAAAGTTAAGATTGCTGAACTCTCTTAAATCTAATTCATCTTCGTAGGAACGTAGATGTAAGTATGGTATGTATTATTAGTCATCAATAGTTTAAGAGTTATTCCTATTGTAATTAACAATTTTATAAAATTTTCATTTTATAGCAGCTGATATATATAATATTATATGGATATTCAACTAATAATTATATAATACAACAATAATTTACATAACATAATAATAATTTTCAGATTAAACTATTTTGCATAAATATAAAGATATATTATTCCAAAAATATAATATATTCATGGTGTTTTACTGTTTTGAAAGTATACAGTTTGTTACATGATGTGAAAACAAATTAAGTTTAATTACTGAGGAATATATATAATTTTAGCACAAAATTAAAGGTCTGGAATTCCTGTGATACTGTAAGTTATCAAGAGATGTTTTGATAAACTGATGAAAATGAATAGAAATGTGTGCTTTCTTTAAAATATATATACTTTATTTAATAAAATATTTATAACTGCATTCCGCAAAATTGCTATTAGATAAATGCTAATTACTCTCTTTGAGATATTTTACTTTAAGTGCATTTTATCACAAGATATCAGTTAAATTAAATAAATAATTTCAAAAATATTTTTGATGTAAGAATATGTAAAGTTCTTCATTAAATTTTAATTCAAATGTATGCTCATAGTTTGATTTAAGTATTAATGTTTAAATAAATTATTCACAAATGAATTTAAAAATAATTTATTAACATTGCATTGATGTTTAACATTTCGTATTGCTTATAAACTAAAATAAATTTATAAAATACACTAACTGCGCCTTAACTCTGAAAATAATATTATATCTAGTTTAAACTTATTATAGAATTAAACATCTTAAAGTTTGTTTTTTTAAATTTATTTTACTATGCATTCATTTTTTAGAAATAATCTTAAAATTATTTTAATTATATATTTCAGAGTACATTATATTTAAATTTTTATACATTCCGATACAAATATTTTTATTCTTAATTTACACTGAGTGTGATTTTTAAAATATCTTATTATAGTATACTTTTCAGATATACACTAAATTGATTTAGACATAGTTTCAATTTAGTATATTTTAATGCCAATTTAGAGTACGATTTTTACATGATTAAAGTATAATTATTTTAGCTTGTCTCTGATACAAAATATTGATAAAAATTCAATATTCTATAATATTTAGCAGCAAAAAAATTAGAACCAAAATTTTTGAAATTAAGGTTACATTATTTTCCTGCAATATAGATATTTTATGCATTTTGATTATACATTTATTTGTAACATGCTGTTAATATAGGCCATAATTTTAAAAAAGTATACTATTCTATTTTACCAATTGCAAAATAATCAGAATAGTTTAATATTTGTAGTGTTTTATTCACTAATTTTCCAAATCAACTATTATCAAACTTAAGTAAGTAATCTAACTTAACCAAATAGGTACAAATTATTGATAAATGTTTTCTAATATTTAAAAAGTTAAAATAAAGTTTATGTTCCGAATTCATTTATTAAATAAATATCCATTATTTAAAAACTTAAAATTTTTATACTACTCCTTTATAGACAAAAAAGTTAAATAATTGAGTAAAAATATTTTTTTCCTAAAAGGGTATACTAGTAAAATTAATTTGATGTATTGTTTCATTAAATACTGATCGATATAACTATATACATTTTCCTTCAACATGAGAGAATTTATGTATTTAGGAGAAGCCTATAAAACAGTTTTGTTAACAGCAAATTTGCAAATCATTTTATTGCAAAAGTTTTTTTAATAAAATTTTAGTTAATATCATTGATAAATTTTGTAATGATTCTCTTCGATTAATTTGCTTGCACATTTTTCTAAACTTCTTAGACACACACACACAAATTAGTAGAAGAGTGCTTAAAGTTTTATATACAATGCCCGACATCGAAAATGCTACATTAAGAATGAGTGATCAGAAAATTATGCAAATTATAGTATTGACTCACCTTAACGAGTTATGTAAATGGTGTGAAATGAACAGCTCTTCTTCACACGCAGGATAAGATATGAGGTGAAAAAGGCAGAGTGGGCAATATTCGGACAGTTATTGCTGATTAGAAAATAATCGTTGAAAATCATCAACGGGATCAATTCCAGCAGAGAGACTAGTTTACGAGGTGATTGAAATGAGAAGGACAGTTGGTCCTTAAGGCAAACCACAGATGACAGACACCTGGACTCGTCCGACTGGCGCAAAGGTAGTTGGAACAAGGAACTGTGAAATGTTTGCAAGGTGCCAGTGCAACGAGAATTACGTCAGCACGCGTGGATCGACACGAGTAAGACGAGAGACTGTGGTGGCTCCGCAAAGCAAGCGTACCAAAATTTGCACCATGTTTAGACACCCTGGTTGCTCCCATATCGGGTAGAGCCACTTGCCATCGATTGGTTGCTCGTGGCCTCGCTCATGGTGTCCATTAAGAAGACTGTAATGGACCCCACAGTTACGTTTTTAATAATGCCGTATTAGAGTGACGTGACGACGAAGTGGCACAGGATTGTCTTCACAGATGAGTCCCGCTTCTCTTTCTTCAATGACAGTCACCACGTACGAGCGTGGAATCGATGTGGAAACAGGACCAATCATGCAGCAATTGTGGAACGGCCCACAGAGGGACAACGTGGCATCACGGTTTGGGGCGATTTGCAGATAATGACACTGCCTCCTTCAGAAGATGTACTTTGGCAAATGGTTGATATGGAATGGAGAACTGTTCCTCATGATGCAATTCGTACTCCCATCGACTCTGTACCCAGAAGTGTTTCTTTGTGCATCGCTGTCCACGTTGCTCCTATAACCTAATGAGACAACCCTCTTCTCTTTCAGTATTATGCATATAATTTCATCATTTCGAAACACAGATCACTTATTGTTCGTTGCTGTCTCCCTCTGTTTGTTAAGTTTTGTCACTTTCTCGCAATTCCTTCAGGGTGTTGCATTTTCAATGTGTAGGATAGGAGTCATATATTGTAAACACATATAATATATAAACTAAATCATATTAATAACTTCAATATAACTAAATCAATTATTAACTTCATATAACGTAAACTAAATTGAGGGAAAATTATTCCCTACACATTTTTTTTGTATTATTCTTATATTATCCATTTTCGTTTTGGAACTTTTTCTTAATTAATAAAGTAACAAAATTTATACTACTTGACTAATTATTAATTTTGTTAAAATTTATAAAATAACTTTTATTAACTAAGTAATTGAGTAAATATTATAATTAGCAAAGTAACATTTACTGCTTAGGTAAAATGTAATTTTGTAAAAATTTATTTATCAAAAACGTTTATTAATTATGCAATTGAGTAAACATATTTGTTACTTAGTAATGAATTATATTCGAAAAATTTTTTTCATGTGATAGGTAAACATAGAAACAATCTTTTTGGTAGTAGAAACTTATTTATAAAACAATTGATGCTTAACGTTGATTTAATGTGATGAAATTATTGATTGAGATATTTTTAAGCACAAAATCATTTTCTAAATTGAAATTTAAATATTAATTCATTTAAATTGAACTCAATTGAAAACAAAATATTAAAATATTTTTGAAATATACTTTATACTTTTTTAATAAATTGACGCATTAACATCTCCCAAAAAATAATCAAAAAGAGGAGTATATATTAAAAATAACTCAAGTAAAGGTTTAAAAATTCTTTTTTTATTTAATTAATGGTATTATTTAGTTAAAAACTGTTTTTAAAAAAGTTAATCATATGTTTAATGTGAATTTTTTTACGATTGTTTAATACGTTATATTATACATTTAAGTTTTTATTTTATAAAATGCATTGATTATTAATTTTTTTTGTTATAATCTCTCATTTTTAAATATGTTAGACTTTAATTATGTACAAAAAATTAACTCTGTGTTCAAAGTTAAGGAAATATCGGATTAAATAACATTGTATGTATAGTTATTTTAATAAACTTTCTTTTCAATTGTAATAAAAAACAAATTTTTTGAGTTAAGAACATTTTAGTAAGAAAATACTTAAAATATATTTTTACATTTTAATGGATGAATATATTGTCTGTTTCACTAATTTTTATTCCTTTTGTTAATTTTTTTGCATTTCATTAAAAAATTAATGCATTATAATGTTAGCAATTTTTAGATTATAAATAAATTTGGAAAAAAATCAAGTTTGTAATTTTAATTTCTTTATTTATTTTTTTGTAATTTTAATACCATTATTATGTTTTGCATTATTATATTAAACTTTTAAGAACACATTTTTATTAAGAACATTTTTATTTAAAATTTAACTTCAAAATGTTAAATGACATATAATCTAGAAAAGAAATCAACAATAAAATAATAAATAAAAATTTGAGTTATTTTTTAAAAATCTAAATTTTTAACCATTCATATTTTTAGAAAATTTTTTTAGATTTACCTTATAAGTCACACTATTGATAATTTCAATTGATTTCGTTGTTAATTTTTTTATCCTCTTGATTCCAAGTAATTAATCAAAAAAATTGAAAAAATTAATATTCGCTTTCAAAATTAATGTTGAAATATGATGAAAATTATTTGCCCTGGATGAAGTATCATATATATTTATATATTATGAGCAATTTAATTTTTTAACAACTACCATAATTTGCTCTCAAATATGAAAATAAATTTAAATTATGTATAAAATAGTGAATGGAAATGCTTCCAATGCTCCTTACTTTTATGAGAAATATTTTAACTATACAATTTTAGATCAAAAACAGAATTTCAGTTTATTTGTTACTTCAAATAATTTATGAAAGAATTTAAATTTACCTGTTTTTCTATCTTATCAAACTGCAAAAGAATAAAATATTTCTAATACTATTTAAGTTAATGAGCTCGAAATAATTTTAACTTTACAGTTTTTTAAGCAATTTCGGTTTATATTATTTCTCTTTTTCTATTTTCTATATGCAGTTTTAATGATTTGTGAATCATTTATATATTAAGGAATTTTCAACGTTGATCTTTTATTGATAACCAGGTATAGAGTTCCACGATTGAAATTACAATGATTAATTTCGCTCTCATAAGCATTTGTTGTCTTTGTTCCTAACATTTTCCAATACTTATGCAAAATTTATTCATAAAAGCTTAATTATGATTTTCAAATCATGCTTATCAAAATTCTTTCACTATATTAACAATCCATAAAAGGTATGCAAAAATATGCAATTTTTAGTTTGTTAAATTGTTCATGAATATTTATCAGTAATATCAAAACATTACGGAATTTAGTGATCACTATTCGACAGTTGGAAAATAATTTATTTGAATAATTTAATCAGTATGATAATACTTCTAATAAAAGGCTTAAAATTAATTACATTACTTATAATTATTTAAATGATTAAACATAACGCGCATACTATTTTAATTTAAATATAATTAATAATAATTTTAACAGATGATAATTAATCTAATAAGTTACTTCATATATTCAAAATGTAAATCATATGAAATCAATGATTTAAAGTGGATTCTGAAAAATCACAAACATTAGCGCCTGATGTGGAAATCGATTGGAAAAACTGTTGAAGTGAAATCAATAAGACAGTTGCTTACGTTCTTCTGTCAACTATTGATGACTTACTACTCAGACAACTGGTGGAGCTTTCAGACCAGCAACTATTTTTATAAAGGTCTGAAATCGAGTATAACTATTTGGAAGCAATTTGAGTGAAATTACATTCCCTTGTGCATAGCATACCTTTTTAAATATATCTTTCAAATTAATAAGGAATATTGCTTAGAAAAATAAATGAACTATTATCTTCAGCAATTTTTAATTTGTTTTTATTAACCTTGCAACATGAACATGCCTACAAATATTTTACATTAATGTAATAAAATACTAATTAAATTTGTTTTGTGAAATTGTTCGTATTTTCTATTTGTAAATAGAGAAAGCTATTATTTTATCTGCTTTAAAAAGTTGTTTATTTATTTTATTTTATTTCTATTTTATTTTATTTTTAATTATTTATTTTATTTTTATTTATTTTTGCAATTACAAATCATGTAAAATTTCTACAAAGTAAAAAGAATATTTTAATCAAGCCACGTTAAAAGAAAATAATTTTAATAAATATTATAACTGACTAAAAGTTTATACTTAACTTAATTTTTTAATTACACATTATTTAAAACTGTGACACTGTGTTTTCTAGTTTAAAGTTGGTATAAATATTAACTTACATAATTTAATATTAAAATTGAGAAAACCTTAAGATTGTCCTAGTTAAATTTGCAGAAAAATATTGAAGATTTAATTTTAAAAAATCAATTATTTATTTGTCATTGACTTTGGATAGATTATCTTTTTCGGTTGCCACGTTCAAACGTGGCAACCGAAAATGATTATCTAATGCAGTATACATAATCATTAACAGATTCAGCAAACTGCAAGAGTAGTGAGAGTCAAAGACGTTTAACAATTTAGCTAAATTTATATTTTAAGAAATGTTAATTGTTTTAAATTATGAACTATAAACTCGAATTTGCATTACAAAAAATATATTTAAATTAAATCGCTTTTACTGTTGAAGCGATCGGCATATTTTGCATTGTGATGTCCAATCCAGCTCATTTCGTGACATTTTAATTTTCGATAACAGAAAATATTTCATAGTTATTAATGTATGTTAATATTAAGCCTTATATTAATATTAATGGATAAAAACAGAACAATAACAGATATCCTTTAATAAAAAGTGCTTCATTACATTTTATAACCACTTGCCTTATAATTTCTTTCCCTATCATTTTGTTTAGTTATCTTTACTAGTATTATATTTGTTCTAAACCACACATTGTATCGGAAAAGATTTCAATTATTTACCTATATCAAATCATGTGGCATTGTTTCCGATTAAAGCAAAATCATGGTTAAATCCATGTGCATGAGCTGTGAAGTTTAATTAGATTGAAATCATTGGGTAAAATAAAATTTAATAAATATAAAACAACATTATAAGGGTTCACGTAGAGAAATTCGCCTCAAAGAATTATTGACTGAATTGCACTTTTATTAAAGGTTATTGCAACGACATTAAACCAGAAATTATTTCAAATATATTTTTTTCCGAAAAAGTACATTTCAAATATTTGAAATATATCAGTTTTTGTTCTCTTCATTTAAATATCATAATTTAAATTTCATTCAATCCGATCGTAAAAAAATAAGATCAGCAGATTCATGTTATATACAGCAAACATATTAGCTGATCAAATTGTAGAATTAAATTTTCAATTACTTACTAAACTAAATATATTTATTTGGCACTTATTTTTTTCACAATTGGCTCAATGATCAGGTAATTGCAACTCATTTATGTGAAAATGGTTAGTTATAAATGCTTATGTTGCTTGTCTAAAGAGGCTAAGGATTGAATTTCATAGATATCATAATCACTAAAAATTAATTTCCTTCTCTTTATCAGTGCTAATTCTGAAATATATTTAACTTTTTATATTCTCTAAAAGAGAAAAGATTTGGTTCTTCTTTCTTGATTTTCGTAATATACATTTAACTTTAACCTTAAACTCTTTATAGCAACAAAATGCAGTTTCTTTATTTATATAAGTTATTCAATCTTGAAACACTGAATAATCGTGCATATTCTTGGATAAAACTGGATATTGACTGGATATGGTTATTCAAGATTTCTATATTGGATTCGTTACATTGTGGGACAAAATAAGAGTGAAATTATGGAGGTAGGTGTGATTACCGTTGAGAGAAATAAATGCAAAAGAAGGTTTTTATCTAGAAAATCAAAAATAAATATTTCATTCTTACTTACAAAAAAGAGGATCACTTACAAAAAGATTTATAGTGAGATGTTGATTTAAAATTTGTTGCCATCTTTATATATATATATATATATATATATATATATATATATATATATATATATATATATATATATATATATATATATGTATATATATGTATATATATATGTATGTATATATATATATATATATATATATATATATATATATATATATATATATATATATATATATATATATATATATATATATTATTGTATCTAATTACTGTATCTAAGTATACACAATGAAGCTTTCTGATTTGAAATGTATTAAGTAGTAACTTCCTGTGTGATATCGTATTGCAATCTTACTACGTTACTAAATTCCTGAATCATATAAACCAACATATATTACGTATTTATTATCAATGATAAAATAGCAATAAAAAAGTCGGTACTTTTCCAGTGTACTACCGCTTTTGATCCTAAAGAAATAGCATGATTTTTCGCAGAAATGAAAACAATATAACTCAGATACGATGATTTGGTTGCCTCTGGTTTATCTTAAATTTAATATATATTGAATCTAATTTCTTTTAGCAAAAATTGACTAAAAAGTGATAAACAATGATAAACAAGATGAATGTTAAACAAATTTAAAGCTAGTTGGTGCAAAAGATTGCTTGGTGATAATCTTGTCAGTGAAAAAGAGTGTTACGTTCGGAAGTCATCATGGTGAAAAACAACAACTAAATACAGGTAAATTTAATTTTGTCTCATTGATATAAAAAGGTACTATTACATCATACTTGCGCAATTGATTACCGATGTGATTCTTAACAGTTTCTGCCAGAAATAAACACTGGCTTTTAAATAAATTTTATTAATAATAAGTGATAATTGCTTAGTTTGTAAAATATAAATAAAGTGTTAATATTATTTTTAGCAGTTTCAGTAAACGTAAACGGTTTTTAAACAATACAAGATACAAATGGATTATATATGACAATAAAACATACAATTTTTTTCTTTCCCGTTCCTATGGTTATCAAAAGCGGAAACATAATGAAAAATTACCAAAAGTTATTATCTTTTGCTTAAATTGTAATTATTTTAGAATTATAAATATGAACTCCAAGAAATTAAAATTATTGGCAAATCATTGATTCAAAGTCATACATTTTTTATACCTGTTTTTTCTTAAACATTACTTTCAAAAATTAATTATTATGTTTTGAGCGCTTTAAGATTTTAAGAAATATAATTTCTTTGTTTTGTATATACACATATTTTAGACAGATCTACAAAAAAATATTAATATGCCTTAAACATTTATGAAAACATTTAAAATATCATAAAAAAATTAATCCTATTTTGTGAAACTGCTAGAATAATAAGAACTATAGAAAAATCATTTTATTAACACCATAGAATATTATTAAAAAAATTATAAACTTTAATAAAAAAAATATCATTAATTAAAGAATTTAATTTAATTTGTAAGTGTAAAAAATTTTTAATTTTATTCAAAATTAATTGATAAGTGAAGCATTAATAAATGACGCATAATCAATTAATTATACTTTATTTGAACCAAATGTTTCGTGAAAATTGAATTGAATGACAAATACGATGAGAGAATTAAGTAAAAATAGAAATTCTATTCATTTAAAGAATGATAACATTTTCAAAAACTTAATTAGAGTTGCGTGTAAAGTGTGTATTGTGATACATACTTATAATATATTAAAAAATTACCGCTTTTAATTAATATTGTGATTTTGCTTTATGTATAATAATTCTTAAAGAATAATTGATAGTTTTATGATTTGAGTTAACAATATTTTTCAAAGAGTCTTTCGTAATGTATTTTTGTAAAACAATAAAGCAAATATATTGTTTTAGTATTTTCATATATTTTTATTTTAGAAGAAAATTGTTTCTCAAAATTTAATAAAATCGCAAGAAAATTTTTTTTTTATAATTTTTTGAATTAATTATATTGTGTCCCTATCTCCTACTCCTTGTATTTTTTTTCAATGTTAGTAATTAAATGATCAGGATTCAGAACTTTATTGAACGATTAGAAGCAAGGACTCCTGAAACATTATTCTCCATTGAACTGGTTCTCGAGAGGTGCAAATTAATGTAGAATTACAAGCATACAAAATGCATTTCTTTGTATTTGATATTATATAAGAAAGACATTATATTAGTTAAAATTTAGAATTACATATCCTTCAATAACAATCTTATTTTGAAATAATAGAAACACCCTTGGATATTTTGAAAAGTATTTTTTATAATCAATTATTTATATTTAAGCAATTATTTATTATAAAAAAAATCTTAATTTCTATTTGTGACATGAAAATTTTGGTTATTTGTTTTTTATTAGTTTAAATATAATGTTATAACAAGATATTAAAATAAAACATATTTACTTTGCATAAGTTACTTTTGAATTACAAAAATATTTAAAAATGTATATAAATAACTGATCTATTAAAATTCCTTGGATTTTTTTAATATCTGAATGGTTGCTGCTGCTTTCATAAAAGTGGTATCTAATTATAATAAATACTGTCATACTCTGTTAAATAAATTCAACTATTCTGCTGCCTGACTGGAAATAAGTAAATTAATATTCCTATCTCGAAAGCAGGAAGAAACAATTTAAAAATAATTATATATTTGAAGAGTATCATGAATTTATTACGAAAAAATACCTAGTTCATATTAAATGAAAACATTGAATAGATAGCCGCCCGCCCTGTCTAGTGATCAGAGTGCCTGACTACGGATAGGGGGGTCCTGGGTTCGAATTCCGGTTCGGGCATGGGTGTGCTTTCTCTCTCTATCTATCTTGTCTTTGTCTTTTTATTGTATGAATGAAAAGTGAATGGTTGCCTACCCTATAAACGGATCCCTATGGCATGTGTCTACTGAAGAAGTCGGACTTCACACCAAATATGGTTCAGTTGGAAAAATGGAGCAGCGCACCCCATATTGCCAGCCTAGCTAGCTCACGACAACAACAACAGCATTGAATGGATAAAATGGTTATCTCTTTTCCATTATTTGCTATTCTGTGACATGAAAAAGGAGTCTGAGAGAGAAAAGAAGAAAAACTAGATATAATAATGTAGTTTTATTTGATATGTTTTACCTTCTGACCGACAGCTACAATGCACATTTGTAACTTCCTATGAAAGTCATATCGCATATATTGATATATATTGCGTAAGACATTTGCACAAGCACCCGTAATGCGACATTCAAGATCCTGCAATGTTTGTGGAGGGACTAAGTGTATTTGCTGTCCTCAGGTATCCCTAAAGTAAAAATTACTGTGGTTTCAGAGCAATCTCATATGAGAGCCAATCTTCAATACCACCTTATTCAATTATTTGGTTCTCGAATCCCTTTATGTGTGGAGGCACTTCGTCATCTTGAAAACATAGATTCTTAAGTTTTAACAATGACAATTTGTTCGCAATATATAGTATAATTTTCTGCATCAATTGAAATTCTGGTGTATCTGCCAATGTTCCGTTAGGATATATTGCCTGATTAGCTTGTTATAGTAAATTTAACTCCTACAATAGTAGCAAAAAAATTTAAAATTAAGTAAGAAGTAAGAATGGTAAGAAGTTGGTAATACCCAGTAATAGCTGGTTTTTTATTGTGCGTGCCTTTCCGAATGTGATTCCATCATCGGTTTATATTTTACTGCCCAGTGTGTTGGCTGGACATCTATTTGATTCATGACAAAGTTACACTTTTACTGGAAGGAGATGAGACGTTCGGCAACAATTTCTGCAACTGCCAGATTGAGTTTGACTAGTTACAAAGATACAAATATTGTCTCTCTTAGGTATTTTACATTAGATTGGATTTTTTTGAATGAGCAATGTGAGTAGGCAAGAAAACACATCTAGTACTGTTTCGCTGCTCATCATGCATTCATTTCGCATTCATCGCTTATTAAATCCATTTCACAATAGTCAGCGTTGGATCATCGCTCTATGTCTATAAACATAAAACTACAACAACCTCCAGAAAATACCATTTTAATCGTTGTTTTATTTGAACAGACATGACATTCATTACGTATTTTTACATTTCCAAGAAATTTGGACTTCAAGTATAAGTTAAGATGAACGAATGCGATACAATTTTACGTGATCTACATATTGTTTATTCTATTTTTAAAACAAGCTATACAAAAATGTTAATAAGTCTAGAAAAGAAAACCCCCATGTCAAAATATACTAACCTAAATTCTAAAAAAATATTCATCTATACTTAATTGTAAGGATACTTATTTAGAGGCAGTAGACTCTTATAACATTTAGAATTACAGTTTCCCAGATATTTTCCATTTGTAGTTTTCAAATTTGTATTATTTCATGCAAATGCAACATTAATATCATTGACTTTCACAAATAGGATTTTCTAACTAAATCTCGAAGTGATATTGTTTGATCTGGAAAATGTAGAAAAATTAATTTTTCTTATCAAATTGTGAACAATATTTCTGGTATACTACCAAGATACTTTTTTTGTTCATAAAAGATTAATGTATCCGATTTGAACGTCTGATTTAATCATTTATTATAATTTTGTGGATTATTTTTTTCTATATCTAATACTCGTAGTTTCACTGTGAAATCAATATTACCAGAAGAAAGTTTTGCAATTACTATTGCCTATTTTGCCTAAAATTCTGAACTTCCTTAAACACTTTTTATACATGTTCTTAGTTATTTTTGTGTAGTAAAATATTTATCTGTTTAAAAGAAATCACTTCATCATTCCCATTCTAAATCACAAAATTAATTAAAGGTAAACACTCATTTAGAAACATCTATCTATCTATCTATCTATCTATCTATCTATCTATCTATCTATCTATCTATCTATCTATCTATCTATCTATCTATCTATCTATCTATCTATCTATCTATCTATCTATATATATATATATATATATATATATATATATATATATATATATATATATATATATATATATATATATATATATATATATATATATATATATATATATATATATATATATATATATATATATATATATATATATATATTGTTAATAAAACTTTAGAGCGTTATAGTTCATTTTGTTAATAAAACGATTACTTATGTAAGGGCAAAAGCACCAGTAATACGGGTCGTTTTCAATTGATTCAAGACACTAACACGTTGAAATTAAAACAGAAGAAAAAACAAAAGAAAAAGTCAGGACAAAACATCCACTTTATGATTAGTTTTATTCGGGACACAGATGCCGTATAATCAAGGATGTTAAATTCTTAGTTTGGTGATATTTTGGCGAATTTTCTCATAGATATGGAGACTCTCTTTTATTACGTCACATATATGGAGACCTATAAGAATTATATATAAAATTCTATTTTGGCAATCCAATAAAGTTTACTTTTATCGCGAACGACACTATATGCCATTTCGTCAAAATTTCTTCATCGCCAAAAAAATTCAGAATTTGGCATCCTGGATTATACGGCATCTGCGCCTTGAATCGGCACAAGGATGATTTATTTTTTTTTAAAAAATTCATTAGTTAGTAAAATTTTAAATTGATAATTGTTATATTTGTAAGCATTTTTTAAATCTTAAGATTACAGCATTGAAAGCATTAGATTTTCGTATTGGTTTTCTGTATTTTTAACCATTGCATTTATAATTTATCTTATGTAGCATTCCACAGAGGGTAAAAGGTAATAGTAGGAAAAGGTGTTGGTGTCGTGTTTGTTTTAAGTTTGATGCAGTGATTTAGCAAGTGTAATAATGTATAAGAATTATTTTCTGTTTAATCAGCTAAATTAATTTCAACAATATTCATATTAAGGAAGCAAATCTATCTTTATTTATATTGTTATATATTTTTTTACGTATTATTACCTTTTCTACAGATCCGTCACCGTGAATGTACATGACCCAAATTTAAAGAATAATATAATAAAAATACACAAATATTTTAAATAATTTCAATCGAAGTTCTTTTATCTGTGACTATTATAATCGAGTAAATTATCTGAAGTGCTAAAGATTGTTTTTTGCTTAGCAATATTATTTTTTAATTATTTATCACAATTTTTTTAAAAACATAAATTCATTCTAAATAGCATTTAAAGTTGTTTCCTATTACATATTTTTAGAATCAATTAATTTATTTATTTTATTAATAAAATTATACCTTTTTTCAATAAAAGATATATTAATTGTCAAGCTCATTCTTCAAATTTTTTATCAAAAAAATCTACCCACGGATGAAATTGCAAACGTCACAGAAGGTATAAGAAATACCATTTTACGAATCCCAGAGATAAAAGCTGAATTCATTTCACAGTTTAGTTAGTTTATCCATCACAAATCAGTTTCACGGTTGAATGAGCTGATCGAGAAATAAAAGATATAAACAGCTGTTTGAGAAGTTAAACAATTCAACTCCCATTTGTTTCTTCAAGTGTTAAAAAGAGAATAAAATTAAAAGCAAAATATGTTTTTTTTAGAAATTGTCTTACACAAGTGAGTACAGTTAATATATATGTAAATATCGGCTGTTACTTGCTGTCGAAAAGAACATACTTGAAATGAAAAATAAGAAATTTAAGCTCTTGCTTTAATCTTTCGAGCGCATCATCTTTTAAAATGTTTTTGAGACAATTTTCTTTGTCTTATGAAATTCAATTTTCGTCGAAGACGTGGGTATTATTCGATTCTGCATTTTTAATGTATTTCAGCATATAAGTTAACGTGTAAATATATATATATATTGAAAAATGATATTATATTTTTTTAATTTTTAAAGGTATTCGCTATTCTACATTAAGTAATGTAATTTGTCACATAAATATACTGAATTTTTATTTAAGTGTTTTTAAAAGGCAATCAAAGAGATTTGATATATTAAAATATAAAACCAAAAGGAGCATTGAAATATAAAATCAAATTAAAATCTACTGCTGAAATAATTATAGAATAAAATTGTATAATACCTAAATATAAATAAACCGTGAAACAAATTTAAACGCTTGATCAAATTCAAATTCATATGTTAATTCTTAATTTGATATACATGCATTTAGGAAATTTTCATTCAATCAGAAAATAAAAACTTATCTGAACATTTTGAGAAGAAAATTTATAAAAAAATACAATTACATTTACACACACACAATTGACTTATATCCAATACCATTCTGAACTGATTGAATGTTAAAATTAATAATGAACTTCTATAAAATTAAACAGAATGAAGAGAAAATGAATGGTACAAAAATGTTTTTAGTAAAATATAAAAATTTTTTTAAAAATATCGAGTAACTTTATAAGTTGGGGTAATATAGTAGAGAAATCAATTATGGTTGACTGTTTTATAATGAAACTTCTATCTCTAGGACTTGATATATATATATATATATATATATATATATATATATATATATATATATATATATATATATATATATATATATATATATATATATATATATATATATATATATATATATATATATATATATATATATATATATATATATATATATATATATATATATATATATGATCAAACAATAATTTTTTCTTATTTTTTATATTCAAGAGTGCATAAAGGTTACCTGATGCTTTTGAAATAGCTTGAAAGGTATATGCTAAAAAAAACACTTCATGGTATTAGCTAAGAGGAGTTTGTTCTCCTACCTAATATCGTGGACACATACAAACATCATAAAACATCGTGACATGGACTCTATTAATATACGAAGATATCTTGGTGACAATTCATTACTAAATCCTTCAAGATAATCAGCAAATACATTTGAGTGCGAAATGGTGGAGATCTTTTCTGCAGGTCATGTTGCAAGTAACAAAATCTAAGAAATCCGTATCATATTCAAAGATATTGATGAGTTTTGCCGAGTTAAAAAAATTAAAAGAGCGATTTTTTTTATCCTACGCCCGTCTTCGGCATCCCTGCCATTAATCGACGGGCAGCCCAATTAAAAGATGAACAAGAATGAAGTCCTTTAGTAGCCTCAAAAGAGTTGCCAGTCATAAACTTTAAAACTTTGGGGCAGTTCTTGAGGTTAGCAGTATCTATATCATCATGACTGCACAATGGACAACGAGTAGAGTCCATTACTTCTGTTCGATGCAGATGCCTTTGTAGATAGTCAAGTCCAGTTGTCACCCGGAAACAAGCGACACCAACAGCTTGTGGTAAGGAGCTAAGGATTTTATTGTTCTCTTCAACTAGAATTTTCCATTGCCTATCTATAGCTGCATCAGCATAAAGAGATACTCTGCCCTGCTTTATTTTACTAAGGATTACACTTATGGTGTTACGCAAAGGCAAAGAGGGATTTTGGGGAGTGATTCTATATTGCCACTCAGAAAAAGTTATAAAAGTATGTCATTATTCGTCAGAAATCCCCATATCCGTCATATTTTAAAAGGAATATGAATATGTATAAGGATGAAATATATAACATTTGTAAATCTGCAATCTGTTGATCCGTTCAAGACAAATCAAAAGTTTGATATCATATAAGTTGTATAAACGCCATGCATTTACTTAAGTTAAATCAGCCTCTACAAAGGTATGTGCAGGCTATGATGGCTGATGGCTCAACCAACCACCACCATGAGCAATTTAGTTTGATATGAAATTTACATTTTTTCCACTTACTCATAAAACAATATTCCCAATACAATTGGAAACGATATTCTAAATATTCAGAAACACATCTCAAGCTATTGATTATCCAATTTAATTTCTATTGCATTGAAATATTTTGCAAATTGATGAAGTATCGGATATGTATCTTATTTAATAATTCTCTTCTTTTACTGATAATCTTATTCTTTCAAGTGCTTTTTGTGACGCATTTCTGCATAAAGTTTCATATTTCCTTGATATCGATATTCCTATTACATTCTTGAAATTTTTGTATGTGAAAATCGGATGCTCAACACAAAGATGGAAATGATGTATCCATCTCTTGTGCGCTCTCTATGATGACATATTCTAAATTATTAAAAGTTAATAGTTGATCCGAATATTTTATCAAATATAATACTATATTGTTTTGTGCAAGACATATCTATTACAATACATAGCTGATTGGTTTAAAATAATTTGAGCAAGACAAGCTATATTTCTATTTAATGCAATACATGAAATCCGTGACATTTAGATTAAAGTACTGAAATAAGTTTTGGGCTGTGCATATCTGAGCGAAAAAAAAACACGAAGCCCAATCAATTGTGGAGTGATTTTCAATCACTCTTAAGAAAGGGTGTCGAAAATGAGACCGGTAATTTCCATTTAATGCTATTTACTACTAACTCATTAGAGGCCGTGGTGGTCTGGTTAGTTAGGGTGTCGTTCTCATCATCGGAAAGTAGTGAGTTCGAATCCCCGCTTAACCAACTAATGGTTGTTGGAGCACTTTAAAACTGTTGTGGTCGCAATGTCCTCCAAGTGAAATGATACCGCCCGGCTGCTTCTGTCTAACTGGTAGAGCCCAACTCAGGGCTGGGTACAGGGAAGCATTGTAGTGCAGCAACAACTAACTCATTAGATTTAATATTACCCTTAATGTTTAAAACTTAAAAAAGTAAGCTCTAATTTTATTATTCTAGAATAATATAATATATTTATATTTAATTATTAATATCATATAATACAATTTGAGGGCAAAAGCTAGTTTATTAAAAAAAGTCCTATACTAAAAATGTGTGTGAAGTTATTTCAAATAATACAAAAGTAATTAAAAAAAAAGATAAATTTGAAAATGAAAGCATTTTTTCATGAAATGCATTATTTAATTTCATCAGTTAAAAATGTAAAAACAGTAATTTCGAGGCATTTTCTTTCTTAATCTAAATTGTTTAATTTCATAAAGGCAATTTTTAAATGATACGATACTAAACAACATGAAAAGAAATGTTGGCAGGAAACAAAAAAAAAGAATTTAAAGAAATTTTACGTTCCTAACCGTCTGATCTGTATCAAAATTGAGATGCATCATAATTTAACAAACACCTCATGCTGTAATTAAATTAGCATCCTTTTCCAGTTTCAAAGTATCACGCTGGATTGTTATAAAGTGGATTAAGTAAGGAATTCGGGGGAAAAAAAACAGCCTTATGAGAAGTGGAAAATTTCTATGTGATAAATATTTACGCGCTTCTAAATTAACGCACTCGAAATTTGCCGCTGACTAAGTGTTAAAACTGCTGTTACCAACAGAAGCAAGCAGTAGTATCTTTGCGTTTCGTTTGAAAAAGATGGTGACGGTGTCCAAGAATTAATTTGCGACGAGAGAAATCGGGGTATTCTTGTCTTACCCTCCCCTTTACTTAGCTCGGTGCATTTTTCATTCTCTAGAAACACTCACACCTTGGCGACAAAATTAATTGATTTTTTTTCTTTATCACCATTAATTTATTCCTCGTCCCGTCTTGTAACAGTTTGGTACAACTTTCCCTGCCAAACATTTCGCTTGTTCTTGTTGCCAAACATTTCACATTTTTGACTTCGAGAAAATCAAATAGGGTGTTATTTACGTGAGACTTAATGATTTGAATATATTATGTATACACATTAAATGGAAGGCTTCATTAATGAATAATTACATATTGTGCAACATAAAATGGTGCCTTGTTTTCCGCAGTTCATTTTTAAAAACACCTCATTATAATCGTATTATAAAATGTAAGTTTGGCTTCATCATGTAACATGTACATAACTCTATACCATACAAGTTGCGTTTAAATATTTATCATTATTCTTTTAAATAATTTTGCATACATTTCATGTAGTTGAGATAACTATCAAAATTTACATAATATCATTTCGCTTAATCTCCATGGAATTTTTAATATATAATGATATTTCTATATATTTTTACTAATTCAAAATCAAATACAGAACTACTTGGTATGAAGAGTATTAGTAGCTATTATTTTTCCAACATGAAAATTAAATAATGAAAAATATATAAGCGTAAGAAAAATAAACATGTATCCCATTTTTAAATTATCATATGTTGAAATAATGTTACTAAGCAGGCAAGCAATATGTGCGCATTTTTTATAGTACATCAACTTTTTAAATAAAATTACATTTTAAAAATTTCTATTCCTCTTTTGAATTAGAAAACTCGTAACTTTTGCGAAATAATTGTTTTAGTGGAATTCTTTCCTTAGAATGTTTAAAGCTGTCTTCTCGTTTACCCCTTTCCAATAAGGAACTTTAAATTTCATTATTTTCATCAGGTTATTTGAAGTTGATTTTCAATACGAAACAAAGAAAGACATTTTGTGTAAAAATAAGTAAATCAAAGTTATTTTGAAAGCAATATCATGAATGATATCAATATTTCTATAATATAATATCGATAGTTCAATAATTCTATGTAATAAATGATATAAATATTTCTAATGATATCTATATCACATGTCAAGATAATTGCATAATTTATAATACCTAGGGTTTTAAGTAATTTACGGTTATATGATTGACAGAAGTATCTTATAAAATCAAGCTTTTAGATTTCTCAAAGTACACTTTCGTATTAGCTGGTGAAAAATGAAAATAAAAGAATATTTTAATATGAACTTCACATTTTTATAAGATTTTGTAAAACTAAGAGAGGAAAGCAAGCTTGCGCTTTATTCAACCAATTAAAGATTCTATAACATTTGTTTTATTTCAATTAGAGTATGATAAAACATATTTTAATCTTTTCGCTTTTAATCCTATGTTGTTACAAAATAAAACCTAAATTAAAGTTTAACTAATTTAAATTTCCCACATAAATTATTTCTGCTTTACAGTTTAAAATATATAGAACAGAAAATAATTTTAAGAGAAGACCCTCTCATTGGGGTAGGTGCATTATCGTTCTGAAAAATCCAACTTCATGCAGGAAACTAAGTTTCCATCTAAGATATATATGGACAGCTCTGAATATTCTCTACAAATCTCACCAGTATACCTTCCTTACACGGTTAATATTAATGCATTAGAAGAACATGACATATCTGTCTATATTATTGCCGATCCAATACCTTGATTGAAAATTTAGTAGAAATAATCACGATATTATTTTATCCACATGCCTTCCAAATGAGATATAGCTTTGCTACTTTAAATGTATGAAAGACGAGTCACCACACAATATTGCTTTCCATTACTTATCATTTAGCCCATTTCCTGAGTTTGACACTACTTCAGACGACATTTGACATTTATATCTGTGGCAAATGGCTTGGAAATTGCTGCTCTCCCTTAAATCTTCTGCTTATAAAGGTGATTTTTAACTTCAACAATTACACTGAATAATCTAGAGGCCTATTGAGCTTTGTGTTCGTTTTGCTGCAGTTATTAGTTTTTTAGACATTACAATCCGTTTCAATACTCATCGGTCCCTTTCATTTGGTAAATCTTTTTGTCCTATATTTTGCTTTGCAGAGCTTGTCTTGTCACGCTGCTTGTATGCTGTTATGACTTACGACAACTGGAATTTCTGGAAATTTTAGAATTTTGCAGGTTTTGGTTACACTTGCTTCAGTTAGAAACACTCTGACATTTAACTCTTTTGAAAAAAAAATCAGACTTACAGGATTTCAATAAAGCTATAATATACAACCAGAAAGCATAAATTTGTATTCATAAAAAACCAGGTGCATATCATTACATTTTAATATCTACGAAGCACATACTAAAGAAGAGATTTTTAATAAAATAATGGTTAAATAATGGGTTAGGTTAAAATACAACTGAATAGTAATAAAAGTGAAACTGTGGAGTGTGATATATATATATCTGTTTGTGACTAAATGCTAATGAAACTTATTGTAAATAAAAAAAATCAAATAACAAAAAGCTTAGGCAAAACTTTTGAATAATTTTATCAGATATTTTTTCGATGCATAATAATATAAATTTATACTTCGTTGTCACTTTATTTTGATTTATATACTCCCATTAACTCATCAGAGATACAAACTTTCATAAAATACATTTTTTTTTAAAAATGAGAAAAATAAGAAAATCATAATTGCTTAGGATACACCAAAAGCATTCATATTGTGTTCAATGTTATTTATGTAATATAAGATATCATCAATTTTTAAGATGCATTGTCATTGAAAAATGTATACTTCCTACATGTACGGAAATATTACTTCGTTCTCCATTCCAGAAGAGCTTCCGTTTTGATGACATATAGTGATTTATATATTCCAGTGTATAAATGATTCATGATTTTTCTTTGGGCACTTCGTTGTCCTTCCTTTGTATTATACTGGCAAAAGCATACACATTTAGAAGTGCTCAGAATAATCCGATTTCTCCTGTTGTATTTATCGTTCGCAAAAGTGCACTCTGTTTTCTTCATCCCCAATATAAAACCACAGGTTTTTTTACGGCCCTTGCTCATGGATACATAAATAAGATTTATATATTCTACTTCGCTCCGTTTAGCGAATCGTTAAGAAAAAAAGGATCGAATATTCTCTCTTTTTTATATTCGACAGTGGCAATACTGAATAAAAGCAGATGATTTTGTTTTGGCCGTCGCTGAAAGATTTTTCTAGCCTTTTCTCTTAGAATATTCAGAGAAAATATTGCATAAAAAAGAGTTTTATTTTGCTTTAGCAAATACGCTTTTCTTGTCGTCTAATCCCATTGTCAGACTTGGAAAAATCTAGAAATAGAACAGATATTCAGGAAAAAAAGAAAATATCATTTCATCCCTGGCTCTTTTCCAAAGTGGTAAAGTATTATGTTCATCTCGGTTTTTTATTTTTTTTTTTTTTTTTTACATAATAAAATATTTTAGAAGTATTGCTATTCCTTCTGCATTTCAGATGATTTCGTAACAAATCAAAAGCTCTTATTACCAAATTCGTTAAATATGTAATATCATTTCTTGAAAAATAATGCCTTCAGAAATGTAACTTGGTATTTTAAGTAAACTTTTCCGACGAAAATTGCATTTTAAACATTGGTATGAAATAAGACTACATAATTCAAGAAACTTCTTGCATTTTAATTTTTAAATATCAAATTTCTCAGCATTGTTTTTGTAACTTTACATTGTATTAAATACCATTAAATACAGTAATGAACACGTGATCGAATTTTTTTATCACTATACATATGAGAAAATAAAGATAACAGGATCTTTATCAATTGGGAACGAATTTTTAATGTAACGTTGGAATTTTTGGCAGATTCTTACATTTTATTGTGATTAACAAATACTTTTTTCTTTGAATACTGTATATTTTCAGAAACTTAAATGTTTCTATTTTATTTAAAAGAGAATAATATAAATCTGAATTCTGCTTTTATTTTGAATAGACTACAATAATTTGGTATAAGAATCATTATTAAATTGTAATATTTTTTATGTAAAATATTTTTTCTATTTTTCTTTTACGTAAGAGAAATAATGATTCCTAATTGAAACATACATAACATATTATTGCTTTGAATATTGTTTTCAAAATGAAATTTTCAAAAATCAACTCTTCGAGTTTAAAATCGTAGGTACTTCTTTTTACGGTATTGGAATTGGTTCGTTTCCAAGATAAAACTTTGTCACCATTTCAACTTACAATAAATCTAGCTGAGTAGCTCAAGTTTGTGGCTTAGTATCATTTTCCTCCTCTTTCTTTCATAAGTTTAGTCATTTATAATATCATCTCTGCTAGAAGGATTATTTACAGAGAAAGTTTCATTTTATATATTTCCATATACTAGGTCCAGAAGAATTCCAACACTTATCTTAGGTATAATTAATTAATATCAAACAGAAGACTTCATTTACCAGATTCTTCTTCTTCTCTTAAAATTGGGTTTGTATGTCAATTGGGCACCTCTGCTTTATCATGCATTATGTACCATTAACTCTGTACTGCAATGTTTCCTACAGATACTTGGGTCACGCACTTTACTAATTTAAAGGTCGATAATCCCTTCACATGGAGTCTAGGTGTAATTCTCTAGTTATGGATGAAGCCTAAAGAAGTTAATCTAGGAGGGCAAGAGCCTCACATTCGTAAATGATATACTCTGCCGTTTTCTCTTGCATATAACTGAATGTTTAATCAAAATACACTTTTTATAACTGTTTACAAAACATTCACTTAAATTTCATCCTCTTTATCTTAACTGTTTAAATGAAATTTTAAAGACTACGCTTTAGCAATGGTGATACTATCAAAATATTTATATAAAATGTAATTTTCTAAATTTTATAAAATTTTGTATTTAAACTTCTAGATTTTAAAAGTACTTTTTATAGTGTGTGTGTGTGTGTGTGTGTGTGTGTGTGTGTGTGTGTGTGTGTGTGTGTGTGTGTGTGTGTGTGTGTGTGTGTGTGTGTGTGTGTGTGTGTGTGTAAATATTTAATGAATGTTCAAAAAAACATATAAAATATTAAAAATCTAAAAATATCTTCCATATAATTAAAATGTTGCTCATTATAAAATGTAAATTTTTAGAAGGTGATATAAATATTTTATTAGTTAAAGATCTTAAAACAACAATTTTGCTCATTTTCTAAAAAATATGTATATGTATATATTTCCCAAACATAGTAAAACATATATATTCAAATCTCCTTAGGCATAATCAAAATTATGCTCAAAGTAATTAATTGCATAAAGCTATCCATAAATACAAATTATTATTTATCTTAACATGTGAAATATTATCTTTACATTCTAATAATAATGATTTAAATACATAAGTTTATCAATGAAAGCTGCTCACAAAAGAACAGCAATTTTCATTAAAATGAATAATAATTTTATGAAAACTAGAAAAGCTCTGTTAACATTTTATATGTTTCTTCAAGCAAAATTTCCTTTACAAGAATAATTTATTTTATCTTTGAAAGATCTATCAACCAAAAATTAATTCATCCGTGTAAGGTACTCATTCTTTAAGTATGCCGATAATTACAGAAGCTCAAGTAACTGTATTCTAATCCGTCTTTATATGACAGAATTTATAGATTGGCGTTGGCAACCACTCGAGGTTAAGCTTTTACCTCGAGTATTGATAAAATGTCAAAATAAAAGAAGCAGAGCCTAAATTAAGAAGTCAATAGGCGCAATCCATCTCATTAAGCTCAAGCTTATGAAACATTTGCTTTGACGAAATTTCCTTCTAGGAGTTTACTACATCAAGTTTCAGTTCACTCGCACGAACAAGCAACGACAAATGGCAATCTAATTAAAAGTCCTTCCGACTTAAATTAGCAACTGGAGGTAATAATTCATGAAAAGTAACTTTATACAACACTGGATACAAAAGATTTCTGTGTGTAAATGCTCTTACGTTTCACGCTGCAATGGAAAGAATGTAGCGGAAAATTTGTTAAATCTGCGTTTGAAAGTATTTTTTCCATTGAAGGAAGAAAATAATTCAGCTCAAGTCATTTGTTCAGCTGCGTTACCATTGGCTTTTGCTTAATCCGATAAAAACTGAAATGGCATATAAGCTTTTTTTCGTTCATTCAGAAAATACTTCGTTTTGGAATGAAAAGTCACTATAAAGTTCACATGGAAAGACTTGTTGTATGAAATACTTAGATTTTATACAAATTCCATTTGTACAATATCTAAGTATTCAAATGGCTGTTTAATTTTTTTTCATTTTATATATTTTTATACATTAGTGTTTTATAAGATAATCTATATTAAAAATTATATGTAAAAGATAACATGGCATAAAATATCTTATGGTATTTTACATCATAATTATGTTCTTCATATTTTAAAAGATACTTATGTAATCGGCAAAATTTTTTCTAATATTCTAAGAGTAACTCTTTAAGCTAGTTGAAATAAAGATTCAGCGATCAAAAATTTTGATAAAACATTTACACGTATTTCGTGGTTTTAAATATATTCCTAGGTAATAATTTTTTGAAGTAATACAATTTTCATCAATTTTAAATGCAAAATTTTGATTTGTACAGAAAAAAATTAAAATTTACCTGAAAATACATGAAAATTTGCTTTAATATATGTTACAAAATCGACACACTATGCGTAGAATATTATAGCAACAACTCAAATTTTACAATAAAAAAATATGATACCGGTATTTCAAAAAATACATTAATTTAAAATTTATATGCTATTTCAAATCATAGCAAATTTCGGTAAGCAAAAATTCTTTATATATATATATATATATATATATATATATATATATATATATATATATATCCTTGAGACGGTGGACCATGTTAACTTAAGCAATTCAAGAATATATTGATTATTAATATTTTCCAGAAATTAAAAAATAAATAAAATCTATGTATACATTTAAATCTAAAATAAGAAATTTCTTTGAAAAACTAAAATTTTTATCGATAAATTACATTAATCAAAATGTAAATTATGTATTAAATTATATCACTTTACATATTTAAAAATAGACCAACTGCAATTTTATTATTTTATTCACTTAAAATTGCGAATTTTAAATTAAGTAAATTTGTGTAGTACCTACTTTAAAGTTGAGTAAATCTTTTGCGAACTGGGGTTCATGAGAGGTAGTTCCTTTAAATTTGAAACAGCAGTGCATCTTATGAATATTTCTATTTTTCTAACCATTCATGCTCCAACAATCAAAGATTCTTCTCCGTAGATGATCATTTGTCCGTAGTGAATATACAATTCATCTCCATTCTTAGCATTCAGTTCGATTTTCAACTTCATTACTTATTAATTACTTAAAACTATTTAATATAACTCAATAATTCTTTACTAATATAGCTCAATCACCAGTCTGTCATTCTGGCCTCTATTTTATTTGACGCACTCTTTTATTCCCAGCAACATCAACAGTTAGCAACTCAGTTCGACATTTTCCTTATCAAAATTTTTAAACATATTTTTATATCTCTATCTATTCTAGATATCCCAGATACCAAATATTTGTCATAAAGATTTACTAAAATGCTCATTATTATCCGCACAATGTAAAAGTCTTTAACATAATTTCGATCAGTAAATTTACATTTAATTTTATACTATATGTATATTAAGCTACATTTTCCAAGTGAAAGAGACATTCAAATATGAATCATTAACTTTTCTCAACTGATTTCATGCGAAATATTCCTTCTTCCAATAGGAAAACAGTTTTGCCCATGTTAAAGAATTCGTAAGCACACATAATTATTGTATTATTTCGTTGATAAAAATTATTTTGCTATTAAAAAACCATTAAAAATAGCTGTCGTTTTAAAAATTGTAAGCCTAATATCAAAGGTTCCGTTATATATGTTCTACTAAAACCTGAATTACGTTTCCTTAATGGAGAAGAAAAATCATTATAGGTTATATTTAATACTACATAAGTGTCACATTTTGAATTTTCCAATGAACATTTAATTTGATGGCTTGAAAAGGCCCTTGTTCATATATGTACTGTAAATGTAATTTATGTGCCTCAAATTCATACAAGTGCAACCAGAATTTGGAAATTTGCTAAGAAATGCACTTCATTATACCAATGAATCTTCCTCGTAATCCTTCCTCATAATTTCCACTATAGTGGAAATTATGACGAAGGATTACTAGGAGTGATAACAGCATAAACAAAAAGGAAAACAACATAGACTTTCTAACCTCATAATTTCCACTATAGTAGAAATTATGAGGTCAAAAAGTTGATGCTGTTATCATTTTCAAATTCTCGTATTTTTATTGCTATATGCTGATTTTTCATTTTGCAATTCAATTTTATAATTATATTTATTCCTTAGCATCATGCATTTCCGATGTATAAAAATTAGTGCTGTTTAATCAGGGATTTTTCAATAATTATTGGAAACCGTCACGTGATTTGAAAATTTAGTCCTTATTAGGTTATACATTGCTTTTTGATTAAGTCTGGATAAAAATTGTTTGATTAGAAATTCATTCATTAAATTGACTTCAAAATGTTCAATTTTTTATTTGAAATTTTAAACTGTCTTCTACCATTTTGCTTGCACAATTTCTAATAATCTGATATGCCAAAATCATATAATTCTATTGTGAGATTAAAATTAAAATCATAGACTAAAAAATTGACTAAAATAATATTTTTTCATAAACACTGGTTATTTCTTAATCTAAATGTCTTTAAAATATAAAAAAGTAAAATATAAATTGCATAATAAGTTTTGTACGTCTCTTTCTATTAGAATTAGCTTACAACATGAACTTACTGTAAAATGAATGTTTAATGAATTATATGCTTTTGCTTTAGAGTAAAATATTGTGATGAATTATTAAATTTAAAGTTACACATACCATTATTATAAAAAAGACTTACTTGAGGATAAAATAAGTTCAATTAGAAAATATTTTATTCTCCAGACAATATGCATCACACGATTTTGAAAGTTAATATTTAATGATACTTAAAGTTATGTTAAAATGCATCTAAAAGTAGCAGTAGATAAAGATAAAATTCGAAAATTTAAAAATCAAATTTTCTTAAAATGCATGAAAAGCAAAAATTTTCTTTTAAAATATTCTTATTTCTTATCCTAAAAATTAAAAATTTATATTCCATTCCTAAAAAAAATACTTTCAGGAAAAACTTCCATAGTAAAACAATCTACTCTAGAATGGTCTTATAAATATTTCATTTCATACATAAATATGCATAAAATATTCTACATATTTGAATATTTTATGCTATAAATTAACGAGAAAGTCACTTTTTCCCCAAAAAGTCTATTTATAAATGACAAATGTATTTTGTGTATTTCTAGAAAGCGAAACGATCCTTTCAGATATTTTAATAAAAAGCTTAGTTATTTATAACTTTGTTTCTTTTTAGTAAGACTTGCTACACTTTAAAACCTTATCAAAATTGCAAAAGAGAATAGATATGAATGTACTTAAATGAATATATTATTTTTGAAATGGCGAAAAGAAATTGGATATCACAGCCTCCAGTCATTTTTTTAAATTCAAAAATATTACGCAATTTAAATTGTAAATAAGTTCTGAAAATGCTTGAGGAAATATAAATGTTTAAATATGAATATAAAATTAGTTTATTGAGAAAAAGGGATTTCTTTTCATTTTTAAGGTAATAATTACAATATAGCTATATATTTTATAAATTTAATTTTCTAAACAAACTTAATTTTATATGAAATTTTATTAAAATTTCACTTAAGTGTAATGCAATATATATCATAATTTGGCTGCATTCAAAATTGATTGCAATAAAAAAATGAAACATATAATAAATAGCATTTTAAGAAGTACTTCACTTTCAGTTAAATATTATATTGATATATGCATTGGATTTCTAGAAGTGTTTCATTCGTTACATATTTTATTAACTCCGTCAATAGATGGAAATCATTTTAAATTATACGATAGTAGCAAATAAACTAGATTTACTAATGATAAAACATGTTTAAACAATCAATTATTGAGAAATCAAACTAATGTAATTTAAACATTAATGATCAATTAAACATTAATAAATAAAATTTATACTCCTCAATAGATGGCGCTGAAGTAGTTTTATAAACCTTGTAGTTTTTACCTTTTTCTCTTTTAGGATTAATTGACCATGACTTCAACGATCCAAAAAATGAGGAAAAATTGCTTTTTCTATTTCCTTTATCGCTAAATGGTATATTTTCATCATATTTGTATTTCACTGATGCCAAGAGGTTTCGTTTATGTGTGGTAAAAGTTCGTTTATTCATTTTCCTAAAAATATCACGCTATTTAATTAAACTCTACCTTTATCTCCGTCGTATTCATTTCTGAAAGTGAAACTCCATTTAAATTCTGTTGTGAATTAAATTTGGAGGTTTGAAAAATTAATTTGATTAAAATAAGAATTTATTTTTTTTTTAATTAGAGAGTTCAATTTAATTTGTTGTAAAGGGAAATGTTTTCTCTATTCTCAACAATGATCGATTTAAAATTTTCAAGTGCTGTTTTATACAATTTATAAAAAAATAGAAAATCTAATAAAAAGAAAATACTATGAGATATTAATCTATGACTAATAAGAATATACCTTTTCCATAAATACCACTAATAAGATAGATATTCATATAAATAGCGTGATTAATTTTTCATGACATTAAAAATTAAGATTCGTCCCTTTTTAATATTTTAAAGTAACTATAAATTTAAAAAATTTTAAAATATGGGCTATGGTAAATTTGACATTAAATCATTAGTGCTAATTTGATTTAAATAATTTCCACATAT
>CM075862.1:67412729-67490229 GCA_037975125.1 Latrodectus hesperus
CATGATGTAACTGTTCAATTTTTTCAAACATCATTAATGACTGCAATTTTTTATAAAAAAGTTGTGATAGGAATACTTTATCATATTGCATCACTAAAACAGAATAATTTTATTTTGCAATGTTTCGATGCTGCACAAGCTGTAATATTTCAATTTACATATAATGATTTCTAAATTTATAAATGCAATTTCTTCTCGTTTATTGTTTCTACATGCCAGACAACATATGTATGCCTCCACAATAAGCAAGTACATAAATTTAATTAGTGATGTTTTATGCTGGAATGTAAAGGTGAAAAATTCACTTTCAACAATAGTATATTACTCCTTTTGAAAAGCAACTGTGGGTGGTCATATTTCTTATATTTCCCTTCCTGGCAGTAAGAGATTTTAGAAAAGGCATTAATATTACCATATATAATATGAATTGCATTTATTAAATATTATCTATAAAGCTAATTAACTAAGGCATGTAAGCTTTAAACCTTATATACTTAATACAAAATATACATTATAGTATTAAGTATTCATGAAACCTGCTGAGCTTGGAACTGCCAGAATTTCCGAAGATCATTTTGTGCAATAATTGTCCTATATCATGGACTTTAAATACTTACCTTACTGAGAATATTACTGAACTCGGAATTTGTCTCAGACATCGTGTTGATTTCAATAGCTACAGATTATAGATGAATAAAGGATAAATTATTATATTGGGATATAAATCATGCATGATAATAAAAGTTGATTACAAATCTCTACAGCTTTCAAAAAAGAAATATCTAAGTTCAAACCACATTTATAAATAAATTTCTGCAAAACCATAAAATGACGTTAATAAAATGCAAAGTTTGATTTAATAAAACAGTTAACTAATTATATACTAACCATAATAAGTTAAATATTATCAACTAATACAGATTATTGGTTACGTAAATTATATTTTCAAACAATATTATTATGATTTGGTGCATAATCTATAGTTTTCTATTTAATTAAAGAATTTTAATCAGTGATTTTTATAAGTATAGCCTAAAAATGTAAGGATTTTATTGCTAACTGAAAATGTTAATGATAAGAAATTCATTTTTCACTCCATTAAAGATCCTTACTCATTTTGATAGCATAATCTATTTGTTTTTTAGACCTAACTCAAATTATATTAAATACTCAGTAATATGCTAGAAAGTTTAGCTTCTTGATTAAAATGTATATCTTGATGCTTAACATAGAAGACATTTTGTTGACTTTTTAGTTTAGGAGGTTATATTTGATTAAAGATAATACAACATTTTTTAATTGTTTTTATTATAGTTTTAATTGACTAAGAACTCTAAAAAAATTATAATCATTATCAGAACTCAAAATATTTACTCTGACATCGTTGGAAATAAAAAATAATATCAGGAGCGAAACTAAAAGGTTTTGATAAATTTATACAATATTTTATCTTTTGATAATATTTTTATAATACTCATTTTTTCTAAATATTATTAAATTTAATTCCTTGAATCAAATTTAACTACTTAAATAATGTTAAAATCTATATTTCCTACAAAATTGCTGCGTACTCAGTTTATCGACCCACTGAAGGGATGAAAGGATGAGTCGACTTCACCCAGCCAGAGGATCGAACTCGAACAAATGACCTTTGCCTTCTTTGGGAATTTGGGAATATTGTACGCTACCACTATATATATATACATATATATATACATATATATATATATATATATATATACATATATATATATACATATATATATATATATATATATATATATATATATATATATATATATATATATATATATATATATATATATATATATATATATATATATATATATATATATATATATATATATATATATATATATATATATATATATATATATATATATATATATATATATATATATATATATATATATATATATATATATCATATATGTATGTATATATATATATATATATATATATATATATATATATATATATATATATATATATAAATTTTGGCAATTATTGTTACAATTTTATCTATTCCGAATAAATTTTATTTTCTTAGTATTATTGTTAAGACAAATATTTTATTACTGAAGAGAAGAAATCATATTTAATTTGATAATTTAATACAATATGTTATACTATCGGTAAAATAGTACTTAATTTCTATTTAAAATCGCATCTAATTTTGAGTTGTGCAATTAAATAGTATCAAATATTATTAGTCAGAAAACAGATAATTTTTCCTCCGATAAATGAATACAGTTTCAAAACAACCATACTAATTTTTACGAAAAAACAAAATACAAATTTGTCAATACATGTTAAGAAACTATAATGTAAGAAATATAACTTAATCAACTTTTCCTTAGAAAATTATTTTGTTCCTAGAGTTATTAAGAATACATTCACTGCACACAATAATCTTAACTCACATAGAGGTAATTTTATTACATTATTACATTTTAGTAAAATCATGAACCTGTTGCATGAAATACGGAAAGATTATAAGATAAGTAATGAAAATAAATGTCATAATACAGTATAAATGTTTAAATAATGAAATTAAATACTATATAAATATACGTAAAAAATGTCATATATATTATATAAATGAAAAATATTTACTCCTGTCCAGTTTTATATGAATATTATTTTCATTCTTAGTACATGACTGCAATAAATATCTCTAAATAAGTGATTAGAATTATATGAAGTGATAGACTCAATTTAATTATTGATAAAATCATCAGCACTGGAAATTTTAAAAACCCAATATTTCTCCTGTCATATAATAATTAGTATTTCAAGGTATGTGATTGAATAAATTTTAAAGGGGATTCCAACGATTATTGGTTGAAACTCAATCAGGCTTTCAAGAATTGAAATCGTTATCTAATTCCTTAAGAATATTATCTCCTTTAGTGTAAACTTTCAAGAAATTTCCCAAGAAATATTTATTTCGATCTTGGCGTAGCAATTACATTTTCAGAAAGTAAAGCCATTCGTATGGGATATAACGTAAGATTATTTCTCGAATACAGACTTACTATATTCGCCATTTTTAACCTTGTAAGATACATTTTAAAAAGCAGAGACGTAGAAGAAACATAACAAATTTTAATTAATGTAGACATATTTAAGTTTTAAATCTATGAAAGAAAATCTTAATATATGTATTATTACTTATATTATTAATATTTAATAATTATTAATACCAACTTAAGCTATTAGTATTATTACACATTTGAAATAGTATCTACTGAATTTCACAATATCTAATTAAATTAAATACACAACTATGTGTACATTTTATGCGGCATCTTCTAAAATGTGAAATTTGAGGATATTTTATGAACTTCTTCTCAGTGATATTGCTTGCACGTATCCATTATTTTGCATGTCAAAATTTTGACGGATATATTTTCTTTGTGGTACAGTTTTAAAGATTCAAAAAGAAGCAGACTTTTCCCAATATCACAGAAGCAAATGCAAGTTCTACATTCCTATAAATGATTTTTATGTCATATAGCTTAGTCAATAAAATATTCAAAACCATCTTCCATTGAAAGAAACACTTTGCATTCTAAATTATATTTTGTTGCTCCCTCTTTTGTTCTTCTACTTGACTTTTTTCCTTATTAGTCTCCTATTGATTGTGTCATCATTCTCCTAAACGTACTTTTTATTTATATTGCATGACTAGTAAATGCTTTAATACAAGTATGGACTTCAGTTTAACAATTTGTAAAATCTGATTTCCCCACGAAAATGAATCTTTAATATACTCCTGATACGAATATTAAGTTAATTTAAACAGCACACTTCTGATGCATTTTTTATTGCATAAAAACTTTTACTGAAAAACAGCAAATTATTAAACAAACAATTAGTAAGCAATAATTAATATTTTTAAAAAAAAATTTAAGCTACAATAGTTTTTCTAATTACATATGGATATAGAAATGCATTCTCATTTTTACTCATTCTCAATAATTTTATTTGAGTATGTATCCAATTGAACAATTATTTTTTAAGAATTTCCGTATCTAAAAATAAACAAAAACCTGAAGATTATAGAAAATGAAGCTGTGAAGGAAATAAAAAGTAAGCATTAATTAATATATATAAAAAATGATTTAAGCTAAAAGACTTTTTTCTAATTACATATGAATAAAGAAATGCATTCTTATTTTTACTCAACCTCAATAATTTTATTTGAGTATGTATCCAATTGAACAATTATTCTTTAAGAATTTCCGTATCTAAAAATAAACAAAAACCTGAAGATTATAGAAAATGAAGCTGTGAAGGAAATAAAAAGTAAGCATTAATTAATATATATAAAAAATGATTTAAGCTAAAAGACTTTTTTCTAATTACATATGAATAAAGAAATGCATTCTTATTTTTACTCAACCTCAATAATTTTATTTGAGTATGTATCCAATTGAACAATTATTTTTTAAGAATTTCCGTATCTAAAAATAAACAAAAACCAGAAGATTATAGAAAATGAAGCTGTGAAGGAAATAAAAAAATTATATTTGTTATTAGTGATTAATTTTGCGATATTTTATAAGATACTTGTTAAAGCTCTTAACCATTCGTTTAAATAAGAAACATTGAATTTTTGAAATCAATTAGATAAATCGGATAACTTTTTCATACTGATTTAATTTTAAATATTAATTTCACATTAAATGTTTTAGCCTATAAGCAGCCTTAAGGTATATGTGTTATTTTTAAAATCTTCTTTTGCTCAAATCATTTTAATGCTTCGGATTCATTTGCATCTCTTTCCAAACCAATTCACAAAATTGAGCCAAATTAGGAAATATCTTTTCAAGAGTTGTAATGTAAGTAGTTTATATATAAGGTCATTTGCTGTCATTGTGTTCATGTAACATTTTTTTTATTTTAAGCTTCATAAAACACATTATTCAAAATTACATTTATTTACAATGCATATTTTTAAGCATTATAATTTTTTCATGTAAATAGATGTTAAAATATTTATATTAAAAAATAAAAATTTTTGATACTTTCCGAATTATTGACTAAAATTTAATATTATGTAATTCCTTTAATCACATCTCTCTCTACTTATCACATAATAACGGAAATTTTATACAAACGTTTCTTAGAATATATTTTAAACTTAAGTGTTTTTTTTTTTGATTAAGTGCCGCATAGTAACTATATCTGATAAAAAAATATTACTATTACGTTTTATGGATATGGGAAATCAGTTTTTAATGGAATATTTCATAAAATTACGATGCAGAAAAAAATAATTTATGAATGAGAGTGAAAGACGTTTTTAGAATTAGTTTTCAGAGATTTATTTATGCCGACCAATGGCTGAGTGGTTAGCGTTTCTGACTCTTGAGCTGTGGGTCCCGGGTTCGAATCCCGATTCGGGCATGGATGTTACTATCTCTCTGTGTTTCTCTGTCCTTTCTTGTGTGTTGATATATGAATGTGGCCCACCCTATAAACGGTTCTGTGGTGGTATGTGGTGGTATAAAAAAAATTTATTTATGAATTGTGTCCATGGTTTCAAAAAACATCGAAAAGTTCATTACAAATGTCATTTTGATTTTTGGACACATAAATGCACATATATTCTGCTAATAAAAGTAAATGCGCAACAACTCTTTAATTCCATCAACAAAAATATACTCCATTTTCCAATATGGCTGACAACGTAAGCGGTTTAGCTTCAGAGTTGCCAAAGGAAGACTTAGAAATAATTAAAGTTTTCCACATCCATGTTTCAAGAGAGGCAGATATTTCTATTAACTGTATCCTTGGATCCGTAGCAAACTAATCGCCTTATTTTAGTTTTTAAGTATCTGGAGAACTTCATCCACCCTCACACTCAGTGGGATGGAGGGTGAAGAGGGTCGGCTAGATTTTATTAGTTTTCTTCGATTTCGGGCGTGACTTTTAACGTGAATCCGGGAACATATGATTCTTTGATTAAAGTTCTTAGATTCCATTTCGAAACCAGCCGCGGAATTTTATGTCTGCTCTTGAACCATATATCAGTTAATCTTCCATAAATAGAAAATTCTTCTCTCTCTTCCTTAAACAGAAGATTAATCGTAAATAAAGCTTTAATTGTTTACCTAGTGTATCTTTTAAATAATTTGCTGGTTTAACAAAATACTTCTTCGAAATTAATTTGTCTTACTTGAGAAATTAATTAATTTGAAAACTTTTATCTTAGGATAGGCAGCACAGCTTTTATGAGGAAATATATTTATTAAATTAACGTTTTTAAAACTTTTTGAAATATATTGGTTGATATTTTAATTATTTTTGTCAAACTTACTATAAATTTGCCATAAATATTAAAATTAAAGTTAAAAAATT
The DNA here is from genome assembly GCA_037975125.1 of Latrodectus hesperus. Classification (NCBI taxonomy): domain Eukaryota; kingdom Metazoa; phylum Arthropoda; class Arachnida; order Araneae; family Theridiidae; genus Latrodectus; species Latrodectus hesperus. The sequence continues at coordinate 67,419,120 of CM075862.1, forward strand.
TAAAAAAAATTATACAATTTGCCATTTTAAAACAAGATATTTATTTAGCTTCAAATCTAAATTTTGAGAACATTAATATTTAAATTAATATTTTAATTATGAATGTGCTTTAAAGAGTATTAAGCAACAATGATTGATTTACAATATAAGTGTTTTTACTAGTACTTAATGCTCATCCAAAATTAAAATTCCTTTAAATTCCTAATAATACTTCATTGTTAGATCTAAATAATTTATATTTTCTTACTATATATTTTATTATTAATATTGAATTCTAATAATTCTCTCAGTTCACACATAAAATATTATTCAATTCTAATCACTTATATTTTTTTCAATTCAATCCAAGACAGATATTTTTATGACAATTTTTTTAATATTAATACATTTTTATTAAAAAATATTACAAAAATTATTTAATCAATAATAAAAACAAATCTGGTCTATCAATTTGTTTTTTTTTATTCCATGACATTTCTCGTTATTGTTAAGTCCATCAGAGCTTTTCAGTTTTTTTTTAACAAAAGCTGTTAAAAATACATGCAATTTTCAACAAGTTTATTTGAGATGTATTACAAAAATTAAATTATTTATCCATTTTTTTAAAATTTTTCCTTTTTTATAGGTTGTTTACTTAATAACTATTGAACATACAGTATTATATTTTAAATGATATTATCTGCATATAATTTGAATACTAATTATGTCATTAAAAATGTTAGATAATTTACATTTTAAATTATAAAACATTTTTTTAATTTTAGCTATCTTTAAGGAATGTTTCACTGAAATATTTCTTAAAAATATATAATACACAGGTCTATATCAAATTCAGAAAATTTATTTTAACAAATTGTAGTTGGATAAATTGTTTAAGCACCGATTCAAAATTAAATATTAAAATTTCTATACCTAATGCTGAACATAAAATTTAAGTTATAAGAGATACAAAAGTAAGGATTTTATTGTACTTTTAAGTACATTTTAAAAGTTACTGGTATTTATCTTAAAAAAAATTTATTATTACTTAAATTATTTCCACTGAGATTGGGAGAAAAAAATACAGCTGAAGTTTGGTACTAACTAACCATTAAATCAGTCTAAAATATATGCATAGAAGCCTGATTGTGATTCAGCTTGTTTATTGTTCAGTGGTCATTTATTGCACTGGAAGACCAATAAGCTAATTAGATCAAGACTTCCAGTTTATTTGGATACCGAATTACTACAATCATCCAAGCTTTAGATGAGAATCGAACATAAAATTTTTGATCTGAAAGCCAGAACAATGCATATTCTAGCTCAACTGTATGCATGTATGAGTCAATGCATATTCATAACATAAACTTTTTCTTTAACAACGCTCTGAATATTCCTATCTACAAATTACAAATTTTCTTCCACGTTGCTGCTAAATTATTAATTTTGTTTCTATGTAATTCATTTCTTATTTACGATTTTTATTTTGCTTCAATATTTTCATCCTAATTACTCATATATTAAAAGAAGAGTAATTTACTAAAACATTTTACAAACCTATTAAAAACAAAATTAATTTATATTGTTTAAATTATAAACTGATTAGATTTAATGTATTACATAATGATCTTGTATAGTGTGGAATGCAATTCAAATCGTTCTATAATTAAAAGTTTTAAATGCTAATCTATACATAACTGTTATTAATGATTTTTCTTCTTTTTAATGAATAATTACTGTATTATATTTTGACATTTCATTTGATTTATATTTTCGTAAATTGGAAACCATTAAATCGCAGTATAGTTTCCCTGAACAATTTATTTCTGTCTTAAATGCTTTTATTTCAAAGAATTAATATTGTTGTATGCCAGCTAGGCTGGCAATATGGGGTGTGCCACTTTTCCAACTGAACCATATTTGGTGTGGTGTCCGTCTTCTTCAGTACACCATGCCATAGGAATCCGTTTATAGAGTAGGCAACCATTCATACCTCATTCATACAAGTTAGAGGTAAAGACATTATTGATAGAAATAGAAAGTACATCCATGCCCGAACCGGGATTCGAACCCAGGACCTCCTTTTCCGTAGTCAGGTACTCTGACCACTAGACAGGGCGGGTGGCAAAGAATTAATAATTTACATTAATAGGGCGCAAATGTGTCCTTAATCGTTCTTCAATATGGTATGTAATTCAGCTCTAAATAAAATTTCACATAATTGAATTTTTTATTGAAAAATTAAATATATTTAAATGTTTTAAGCATATACTATAGAAGGAAATTATTTATACTATGAAATTAAATAAACTTCATAAGGTGATTCTTAAATTTGCTAATCCCTTTTTAAATATATTAATAAAACTGTTTTTCAATATTATGACAAGAAATTTTAAATTATTTGATCTGAGTTGAGCATTTTAAGGAAAAGTATATAAAAATAATGATGAATGCAAGTTTGTTTACCATACAAATGTAGATAATAAAATATATTCAAAGCAAAAATAAAATGTATGTATTAGATATGCAAATAACATTCAAAGTTCTTTTAAAAAAATGAAAATTGTGTTCAAAAATGTAAGAACAATTTTAACTTAACTTCAATAGTTTCAGTTTCGAAACTTTTCTTAGGTATACTTTTTTGAATAAAAATCTTGAACTTAAACAGCTTTTTCTTGTGAAATGAATGAAAAAAACCACCAGAGGGCTGATTTTAAGTTACTCTTTTACTTTAAAAAATCAGTAACTGTATAGAAGAAAAGAGAAACAGTTCAAAAACCTCATATTTATAAAAAAAAATAACTCAAGTTTGCAAAAAAAAAAAAAATTTCTCCCGAACCCAAATCCCAAGAGCAACTATCTCTGTGGACTCCTGTTTTTTTTATTTTCAACGTATCGATACCGGCAAAATGTTCCATTGGGTTCGGAAATATACTATTTGAATATCATTTCTTTAGAATAACAGCTTTTTCTGCATCGAAACGAAATCCTGGACTTAAGAAATTATAAAAAAATAATGCTTACAAACCGAAAGAATGATAAGGAATTCTTTGGAGCACTGGATCTCTCCTTAAACCTCAAAACCTCCATTTGCGATGCTCTGCTTATTTTTATGCAAAGTTGAACCAAATGTAATAGGAAGATTAAGCGAAGTAGTAGCAATCGATTCAACAATGTCCTTCAGGAAAATGATTGAATATATCAGAGGTATATATTTTTATAATCTTCATATCATCCTTTTATGAATTCATAATATATAATATTCCAACATCTTATTTAAACGAAGATTAGCTATTGTGTTTTCTTAGACTAACAAACCAGAAGGAATTTCGTAGTTAAATGCAATTAAGAATTGACATTAGGTATACGTGAACATGAAATTATAATTTCAGTTAGTACCTTCATGATGTAAAAAGAATTATTTAGCCATACAATTAGCTTTAACTAATTGAAGTATTCATTTTTTTGCTTTTATTTAATTTATTTAAAACTAAGGAAATATTACAAATTTTCCTTGCATTACCAATGTAATATTAGTGTATATTATTTCAAACTTTGTTAACTTTCGCGCTAAGCAAAACTAACTTTCGATGTAATTAAAATCCATAAGAAACTAACATACTGAATTAAAATTCTGATCTCTTTTAATAAGAAATAGTCATTTTTGTTAATATTCTAGAAAATGTGCTCTGGACTTGCGAAGTAGGATTACAGAAATCTCAAATAGGTTTTGGATATTAAAAATGGCTTACAATGACAGCAAAATTGAAACACAATGTACAAAATTATGATTTTCCTCTTCATCTCTAGGCTTCGTCATTACATAAATCAAAATACACAATATATCTTCTCACGTAAATATTAATTGGGTTATGGGATTTTATTTGTAATTTTTGAGTATTTCAAGCTTTGTAGCTATATTAAAGATACATAATTTTTTTAATATATTATAAAATAAATCTATTTTTGTTCAAACATTCAAAACATATTTTATAAATACATTATTATTATTCCTATTTTACAGTAATGTGTATTTAAAGATCAATGAAAATTTTCTGCCTGCAATAATTTATATTTAATAAAAATATTTTTTAAGTAAAAACACATAATTATATTACGTATTACTTATACAAAAAGCTTTATATTTATGAAAAAATTTCAAATTGTTTTATCTATTTGTTTATCAAGCTCCACTCTTGCTAAAAATATATTAAAAATAAAATGCGTATAAAGTAAGTTATTTTTTAATTAATTAATATGAGAAAAAGTCGATTTATTAGTCGTTTAATTTTCTTTCACTTCCTCTCTCACTATTTCATAACAAATATTTTGTTGCTCATTCTTCAAATTATTTACTTATCTATCAATATAAATAAATTGAAATAAATAATAATTTATGTAATAAATATATTGAATGATTAATAATTATATTAATACTTTTCTAATTTCATATTGGTAATTACATGAAATTTTGAAAGGTTTTTAAATAGATATAAATATCATTAAATGGTAATTATTATAACTGTTAAAAAATTACTACCTCCTTGCATACTTTTAGTACACAAAGAAGCATTTTTAATACTTTTAATATTTATTCCTTTTTATCATTTTTATACGTGTGGTTATCTTGTCTTTGGGTGATTAAGAATCTATTCCCTTGGCTTACTACTGCAGTGTAAGAAAAGTGAACGTTCGATGATTCACGGTGACAGTTTAATCCATTAAAAGAAAGGAACTTCTAGTAGAATGATGTCTGGAGTGATAGCGCCCTATTGGTTGGAATGAAAACATGTCAAGTTAAATTAAATAGTCCTTTAATATCCTCACTTTAAGTGGATTACTTTAATTAAATCCATTGAAATGCGCTGAGATAAGTACAGCGGAGATAAGAAAAGGATTAATAAGGAGATGTTCATTAATTAGGTTTAGTTGCAATTTCTGATTTTTCATTAGGTGAATTTTCGACGTATTTCAATTTCAAGATTATCATACTGGCATATATCTATCTCATTCAAAACGTCTTTAGGCATTACATTGAATGAATAAATTACGCTTTCTGAGTTTAGAAGCGAATTTAGGTAATAATATTGAATTCAACGCTATATGGAAAGTTTTATGTTAAACCTTTATATAACATAAATTATACTATCTTCCTCAAAAAATGTTATAGCTTGAAAAAAATTCGTTTTAAATATTATTCAATAAAATTGAAAAGTATATTTATAAAGGAAAATTTATTATAATAATAGTTTTTTATTTTTTAAACATATGCATAGTAAACTTATAAGTACCTGAAGTGAAAATTTTCTTCTTGCTAATTTATATTATTTTGTTACAATAATTTTGAATCATAATAGTGACTGAAGTGATTTATGAGTAATTTATCTATATATTTTTTGCATTAAATTATTCAACAGCAGTTTACACATAAATCCTTGTATAGTTTTAGCTTTAAATAAAATTTTACTTATATGTATTAAATTTTATTAGTTATATTAATTAAATTTATACTTATTTTAATTAAATTTTAAAATACAGAAAAAATGTTTTGTTCCTATGAATAAATTTCTTTTTATTAAGTGGATTTCTACTTCTTACTCTCTTATACAATTTACCATAATGTCTAGCAATAAAAATAATAGTTTTGTGAGGCTCTTCTTCCCTGAATGTTATATATTCGGAAATAATGAGCTTATTAAAATTATTTACCACTATAAATCTGATTAAATTCAATTAAATATTTTGCAACTTAAATGTAATTCTTAATTAAAGATTTTTAATTTGACGCAGGTTTTAACAAATATATATTTTAGTTTTGTTTCATATCGTGACAGTAAATATTGAAGAATTAATAAAACTAATGGTAGTAAATTGTCTATAAGCTTTTAAGATTATAGCCATCACACAATTCTCAAATCTTATTTATTATAATTCTAGCTTTTTTTTTATCATTTTTGAAATTTAAGTTCCTTTGTAGTATTTATTTTTATTGATCATAAACACCTTCTTTATAGGCGTAATATGAAAAACATAAGTCTAAAAAATAGTTCACCAATGGAATAAATATTATCTCTTTCCAAGCAAAATGTATTTAAAAGAAAGCATTATGTATATTATTACATATTATGTTATTAATTACGTTAAAAAGTTTGAGAATTATCTAAAAACTTGAAATGTATACTTTTTAGCATCATAATACTGAAGACAATTTGAGATACATTTTGTTACGGCGAATACATTAAGTGATCAATGACAAATCCGCTTGAATTAAGAAAAAAGATAGTATTTTTTACCTTAATTTATTTACATAAATTAAGATATTGCCAGAATTGGTGCAGTTAAACATTATATGCTTTGAACATCTAAAGCGTAAGCATATATAAATAGAGAATGTATTCATATAAACATTGCACTTTTAAAATAATTTGCATAGCACAATTTTAAAAATCAATCGGTAATTTTAATATATATTTTATTTATTGCAATTCATTACAAATTTTTATAGCATCAATGTTGAGATATATTTAACATAAATTAGGATTTTGTCCACGTATATGACAAATCCATGGAGTTTTAATCAACACATTTTTCTTATTATATAGTTTGATATATGTTTCTTTTACAGCAAACTTTTATGCCATTTTTCTTATGCTTTGATTTAAAATTATTTTTAGAAAACTTAAAAGCAACAAAATGTTGATTAATTATTAAATTCAATATGTATTTAAATTCACTATTATTAAATTCTTTAAAAAATAATCTTTACTTTTAGATTTTGCACTGATCTATGATTAATTAACATGCGTAGTTTAAATCATTTCCTACTTATATAATTTCGTATGTTAACTATAATACATTTATTTTCTACTGATGTCAAAAATGATACGTTACCAATGGAACGTTGTTTGAGAAACACGTATATGATAAAAATATTGCTATAAATATAACTTTTATATTGTTATAATACATACATTGATATTAAAGTCCATTTTTGGCATCAAAGGCGTTGAGCAACTTTTAAGGATTTTCAAAGTACAATACAACAGTTTTATTTTATAAGATAACTTTTAAATACACTTCTTTTAAATAATTCTCTTTTAACTGATACTTTTCCAGTGGAACTTTACCTCTTTTAAATAATCCTGTAGACACTGCTAGAAAAGTTAAAAAAATTAAACAACTCTTTTTAAATTTCATTTCAGAAATTACTTGATTTAATTGCTATCAACATTTCTGAAATTGAAAATAGCAACAATTCATTTTTGAAGTGGTTTGAAACCTACTATAAACCGTATAACCTTGTTGAATTACCGCTCTTAAAAATAAAGTGAAAATAAAGTTGCAAAAAACACAGCTTTTTATTTGGGTTTTCAAAAGTAATTTCCTAAAAGAAAAGAAATGATTGAACATTATTCAGAATGGAACATACTGTTGAAATTGCGCTTCTCTAATAAATTTTAAACAATAAAAAATTTATGTTTATTTATTCCATGTTAGTTTATCAATTATGGCAATGATGCGTTTAAAATATATGTACAATATTATAGGAATTGAAATCAATGCTTACTTCACTCTATTATTTAAATTCCCTCTCTCTCTAGTTACACTTTGAATTTTTTTACAATCATCAAAAGTATGTGAGTGTGCATTGATTCACGTATTGCATATTGAAGGACAATGTATTCTTTTCTTTCATAGAATAATCATTTTGACAATTTTTGATGATATTATTAAATAAAATAATTTAAAAGTTCATTTAAATTCATTTTGAGCAAGATTGAATTTTTAACTATCCTTTATATGTATTTTAAATTAAGTATATAGAATATCCTTATAATACGTTTTATAGAAATAGAATCACATATGTTAACAGCTACCACAAAAAAATTGTAGACGTCATATAAACTTAATAGAATTATTTTGAAGTTACTTTTTTATTTTTAATACTTGTTGTATTTCATGCTTTACCTTAGACCTAAATAATTTTTATGACCTTCGATTCCAAAAAAATAGGAAAATGCTGTAATGACCCGCATTAGAGGAGAGATGTTAAAAAAATCGGCCAATAAGAATTAAGATCATCGTTCTGAATGACCTCAACTTATGTGTGTCATACGAATTGATCTGACAATTGTGAGGTAATAATTTAGCCCCTAAATAAAACATTCATCAGAACACCTGTTGATTGTAACAGAAATCCCATATATTATCTTTCAATCCGGAACAAATAAAGTACTTGAACCTTTTTTGTAATACTTTCCTTAAGATCGTTCCCATTCATCGAATGCTAGTAAATTAATTTGACGTTTGGAGGATAACTTGGGATGCATATATGAGAATATTTATAGATTTTTAACATTTTTGAGTACTTATATCTTAACAATTTTGACTCCCCTAAATTAAATTTCATTTGATAAAGTTGATAATTTTAAAGAATTTTACATGCATTAAAATTTATATTACAAAAAAAATATTTTTTTTTTCAAATGCAGCAGGCGAACACAGTTCTATCGCCAGGAAAGTGGATACAGATAAAAATACAAAATAAAGAATAAAAAAGAAGACAGAAAATATGTACAGAGTTATGGCCTAAGGCCGTTAAAAAGTTCTCTAGCCTCCCAATACCGGGAGTAGATGCAATTTTTCTTCAAAGCGGGACAATGTTGGGGGGCAATGTTACTCGCGTCCGTAACATGCTTTAAGCTACACGTGCTCCCTGGGTAGTGCTAAATGAGTAACGGCTTCGCAGCTTTTTTGGCTACAGAGTATTTACAAAAAAAATAAAAAAGTGGCATATTTACTTAATGAAAATGAGTAAATTCCTCACATACCTTAAGCAATTAATTATGTGATACTAGTTTTTGTGTATGAACACAAATATTTCTATTCATAAACAGAAAATTAAATGAAAGTCACAAAAATATAAGAAGAGTGATACAAATTACACACCGACTAACCACAACACAGCAACTAAAATGTTTTCCCTATCATCGATAATTCATTTTGTTTGAGAAATATTTTCATTTTTTCTTTACTATATGAATAGTTTTCTTTGCATTAAAACACCTTGCTCTTTTTAAAGGTACTTAATTTTATAAAAAAGAAAGCTCATTTTCCTCAACAGTTATCAATAGAACCCTAATTATTTTTAAAATATACTTGCAATAATGTAATTAAAAGTAAGAATCAAAAGTATATAGTACAAAACTATTTGTTGTTTAAAAAGTCAATCGTAAGTTTGAATAATTTTACATTTTCTTAGCATTGTGAAAAAGGATAAATTTAACCCATCTAATATATTAATATGGGTATAATAATTACGAAGTAAATTTCAGGTTTTAGCAGAACAAAACTGAAATACAAACACATGACTTTAAATTGTAATTTCATTTTAATATTTTTTTAATCAAAAAACTCACATTCAAAACTTATAAATTGTTTTGTTTGATTAACAAACAAAAACGTTATCTAAATACTTTTTTTATAAATTTCAACATTATACTCCAGTAATAAACTTCGCAATATATTAAAAATTGTACATTTTCAATCATGAAAAAAATTATTCTCTGAGTTCTTCAGAATTAATGATTTAAAAAAGCTTGTATTTCGATTATAAGTTGTAGTTTAATTAAATTTATTCTAAAAAAAATAGAAAATTTATTTTTAAAAATTTTAAATTAGGCTTAATTATAATAAAAATTGAGAATAAAACAATAAGTATCTCTCAAAAATCTGTAACTAATAGCAAACACTTAATATTTTAAATATAATATTTATATCTACAGAAAATTGTTTAAATAAAATAGTTTAGTACACATAGTGAGATGCTAAATTGTAAATACTCCCTCTATTAATAGAATATTACATTTTTATGATTGTTTTATTTCATTTTAGTAAAATGTATAATAACGAAAAAATAATATATGCTAAAATAATAATCAATTACCTCGTTAAAATCACATAAAATGAATTTCTAACGTTTTTACTTTTAGAGTTAAAAAACAAGTAATTTATGCAGATTAATAAGGAGCATATTAAAATAAATCATCAGATAAGCAATGTAAAACATACTCTTTTGTTTAAACTACTACTATTTCCATTAATTTAGCAAGGAATAATGCATCTCTAATAATAATACAAAATAGGTTATAAAATTATGAAGTGAATTGTAGAAACAGGAAGATATGCATGCATCAAATTAAAATTTTTGAATTAAATATGAAAATCTGCATTAAGACCTATAGCATTATTTTTATTATATTAATGAAATTTAACTTAGAAAAATGTAAGATTTAGGAGTGTATACGAAAAAGCAATGCAAAGGAAAAATTACAGGTAGACTTTATAATTTAACAATTGGCGTATATAATTACAAAACATTCAGTATTTAATTATAGTTATTTCAATGTAGGATTTTCAATACCATTATTCTTTATATTCAAAGTTTTGCGAACATTCATTTGGAACATATACACATTTCATTTGATAAAAAAATTCTTGAACTGGTATTTTTTTGAATATGTCAATTTTATTAATATTCTTAATTGTTTTTCCCTGTAATCATTCTTTTCTATCAAAACTGTATATTAGATGCAAAATTAATTGATTTTTATTTAATTTGTGATCATTTGTAATTATGAATGCATACTTTTAAACTTACATTCATAACTATATATTTGTTTTTAATTATACACTTTAAGCAGTTGATTTCTCTGACTGTTTCCCTTAAATAAATATAATTTTCTATCAATTTTGAGCCATTGTTCAGTCATTATTGACATCTGAAGCATTTGTCTCTACTCCACGTTTTTGAATGAATAGTAAATGCAGTGAAACGTTAAAGTGGCAGAGGATATTTCTACGTTATATATTTACACTCTAATAAGAACCATTGCAACTATCCTGTAGATATGAGAATGATATATTTTCTCTACTTCACTATAGAAATTTCTGCTGATCATTCCATTAAAATTTCATTGATTACACCAAAAACTGATGAATAAAACATCAAAATCTGAATTAAAATTTATTCAATGCTTTAAAATTGGAATAGATTGTGCACATTTTAACTCAATACATTGTAAGACACTTAACATTTATTCTGTAATTGCCTTCTGTAATCTCATTATTATATACTCTCCTTATAAGTGCAGTTATATTATTTTTCTATTATATAAGTTAATGATATTTTTTTATTTTCTATAAATTAGTATTTTTCTTAATATTGTTTTTCGAACATTTTTATATACTTAAATTTTAGCAACCTGGTTTATAAAAGTGATAACAGTGTATTAAAACCACAAGGGACACCTAATCAATCACATATTAGTATTCGATATATTTAATGTTATTATTATTTTAGAGTTTTACAATCACTAACAATAAAACTAAAACATATTTTAAAAAAACTTTCATTTACTCTGCAATCTAGTCGAAACAGTTTTATATAATTTTATAAGCATTTCTAAATTTCTAACATTATTAAGCTCATTATTGAAAACTTAATAAGCTGCTTTTCAAATATTATATAACAAATCATCTTTCCTTATCGCTATAATTACTATTTATTTTTCACTTGGTTCTGTTTAAAGGAATTATTAATCTCTGTTTGCTCTGTAAAATATCGAAAGAAAGAAGTATTTTACCAAAAATTTTTATTTTCTTTGCTACACGCTCAAGATCAAAATCCAGATTCTTACTATTATTGAATTCAAACTTTTCATCCAACCCGTAAGTGCCACTAAAGCCTAATACTATCATCTATCAAAAAATCCTTTAAAAGTTTCTTGAAACATCCTTTCATTTTATGTATCCCAAAATACTTTAGGAATAAAATCAAGTAAACAGGTACACTCTTGAGATTCTTAAAGAAATTTTGTTTCAGATATAACTGAATCGAATTTTTTTCCCATTCTGAGAAATTAATTTTTACCTAGAAACATTTTACTTCCTATAAATAAAAACAAAAATAAAATATTTTTACATTATTTTAAACAAATATCAATGCATAAAGTGAGTAGCAAATCAAATTTATGTGATATTGTTTTTAAAAATAATAATTTCGAAAATGAAAACATTTTAAAACAATAACAAAACTATATCTCATGTATTTTCGAAGTATAACTGCAAATAATAAAATTTCGATGAATACATTGTAAACAAGAGTGATTTCAAATAAATTTTATTGAAGTAATTTATTTTTCCGATTTGTTCCTATTGAAAAATGTAACTTAAAATTTTAGAAAGACAATTCTGTCGGTGTATTTGATTAAATTTAAAATTGTTTTAGAAAATAAAGTTTCATGATTATGTAAACCTTTTTGAATCAGAGCAATTTATTTTTCGAAAAAAAGGAGACTTATAAAAATTGATTTCTTGTGTTTTGAAAGCTATAATAAAATTTTCACCTGGCAATAATTTAAACAAATAAAAATATTTCAAAATTTTCAATTCTATTAGGGTATTCAGATGATCAAGATAAAACAGTTGCCTGAGATATGTTTTAATTTGCACAAGGAAATATTATTTCACAATTAGTATTCTGTCAAGTGAAATGATTGATACTAACTTAACTCATTTAATTAACATTATCCCTCAACATTATTTAAAACTACTTTGATTTTATAAAATTTACACTTATGAAGAATGAATTACAGATTATTTTATATTTATGAAAATCTATTTCATAATATTACATAACTTCTAACGAAAAGTTTATTTTCTTGGAAAAATGTATGAAATTTTAATATTTGTTTGTATCATCAGCTTCTAAAATTTTTTAATTACACCAAACAAAAAAATTGCATATTTTTTATTAGAAAAACTTACACTTTTAGTAACATAGAATTAATTCAGTGTTCATAGTAATCGAAAAATGATCTTTAAAATACATTATTATTGTAAAAATTATAGCTTGTTTTAAGCATACATTTTCAAATAATGAAAAACTTTTTCATTTAATTTTACTTTAGAATAAACTTTTTTATTTAATTTTCTTGAATAAACTTTTTATTTAATTTTTTGAATAAACTTTTTCATTTAGTTTTTTTTTTTAATAAACTTTTTTCATTCAATGATTTTAAATATGTCAAAAAATTAAAAAGTATTATTTTCTTTTTTAATCAATTTTTTATGCGTACAATGTGAAGGAATGTGAAGTCTATAAGACATTATTAAATGTTTCAAGAAGCAAGAGATATACTTAAGAAAATTAATAAATTTTTTCTCACATTTCCATGCAACAAATTGCATGAAACCATTATATTGTACTAAGCTTGGGAATTTAGTAGTGGCGCGTCACGCTCTCAAGGCACAGATCCGAGGTTTGACCCTCAAGTTTGGCTCAACCTGTCATACCTTCAATGAATCGATAAACTGAGTATCAAGCATGCTTGTGATATAAAGACTGAGGATTTCGCATTAGGTTGTCCACCTAACTGGGACATATGCTTCGCCTTTGAGGGCCCTCAGTCAGGAAAACAGATATGGACACTGTAGGCATTGGCCCTCATAAACACAGACTTAAGTTTAATACAATATACAGTTATATTTACTTATTTATACTATACAGTTTTTTATTTATTGTTATTCTTGTTTGCTTTTTAATTTTTTAATTATTATTTTTTATAAAATATCATTTATCTAAACAAAACTATCTTACAACAAGAGATCAAAAATATTGAACTTTTCATTTTTATGCGTAAAGACTTTCCTAAAAGTACCAATTATTCAGTCACTAAATACAAAAACATTAAAAAAACAATCTTGCTTGTCAACAATAGAAATAATCAAATCAAATAAGAAATGTTAATAGCTTCCCTTTAGTATTTCAAATGTTTCTCTATGAAAGAAAGAAAAGTGCTTTAAAATTGATTCATATAAATTAAATTCTGAACCAATGATAAATTTCATTTGAGAATTTCGTTGAAGAATTATTTATTTTGATCAGTTATGCAAAAGGTAAGGGAATATATTTTATTAAATTTTCATCTCACTGTTTGAAATGAAGTATTAAATAAATACAAGTTTGAATTATCAATTTATTTCCTAACGGAACATCCCAGTGCAAGTGAATAAGAAAAATAATCCGGAAAATGTCAAGAATGGAAGAGAGAGATTTTAAGTAAATAAATCAAGAGCATTTACATACCATGTCAAGGTAAATGGAAAGGAAAAGTGATGTCAAAAAGAAAGAAATGAACAGAATAAAATTAATATCAAAAATAATGTTCTTACTGTAATGAATTTCTTTGCTTTTTTTAAAAAAAATAACAAAAACTTATGTAGATTGACATTTATTTAAAGTAAAAGTATTTGACATGCATTTAAGGATTTTATTAAACTTATAATATTTTATAAATACAAATTCAATTTCTTTAAAATTTTAAATTTAACTACAGTTTTCTTCTAATTCTTCGAATATATCTCTCATTTTCACTCTCTCTCTCTTATATATATATATATATATATATATATATATATATATATATATATATATATATATATATATATATATATATATATATATATATATATATATATATATACATAGGGTGATCTTTTTTAAAGTTACAGTGTTTGAAATGTCCTGTAGTGCGATCTAATATAGCCGAAATGACACCAAATTTGGTATTTACACTAATCAAGACATGGGAAAAAGGATTCCGTAAAAAAATATTTAGTTTCAAAAGTCTCCGCTAGGGCATTTTATGGCACTGCTGTAGCTTACCATAACGAAAATTAGCACAAAACGCTGGTATAAAAAAATTGCAAATGTGCAATGACAGTGCCAGTAATAGGGGCTATAAAAGCAAGTAGTAGACAGCTCCGACAAATAATCTCAGGTGAAGTAAACGAGATCCAGGGACCATTCCTCTCACGTTACCGAAACGGCGTTTATGTAGGCGGAGTATCAAATACAGTAAGACCCCGCTTAACGCTGTTTCGGTTTAGCGCTGTTTCGGTTTAGCGCTCTTTTATTTTAACCCGGGGATTCGCAGCATACGGGAATTCTCCAAAATATTATGCAGCGATAGGTTTCAAATACATATCCGAAAGAGTGCACTTGTGTTTCTTGTTTGGTGCGGTACTGTACATGCCCTAGTGGAGATATTTTTATCATTGGAAACATTTGTTGACATTATTGTAAGTAGGTATTAATTTACATATTTAATACTATATTACAGTGTCAAATATTTTGATCTTTAGTTTTTACTATGGGTGATAATGAAAAAGAAAAGAAAGCAACCAGAAAAAGCATTTCACTCAAAACTAAAATGGAAGTGATTAGAAGATTAGATTCTAGTGAACGTCAAATTCTAATTAGTGCTTCATTGAATTTGCCAACTTCAACAATAAGGACCATCATGAAGACTAAAGAAAAATACTGTCATCGGCAACTACAACTACGTCAAGCTCTGGAACTAGAATTACCCGTTCTAGAAATAATATCATAGAGGAAATGGAAAAACGACTGTCTATATAAATTGACGAAGAAATTGACCGCAATATGCCACTAAGCCAATCTATCATAATGGAAAAAGCTAGAAGAATTTTTAATTACATTCAGGCTGAGACAATTGTCACAAGTGAAACTTTCTTTGCTAGTCGAGGATGGTTTAATAGATTTAAACATCGAAATAACTTTCACAACATAAAGATTACAGGAGAAGCAGCAAGTGGTGATACAAAAGCGGCGGCTGAATTTCCAGCGATATTAAAAAAATAATTGAAGAAGGAAACTGTCCTCCAGAATTGGTTTTTAATGTTGATGAAACATACTTGTTTTGGAATAGAATGCGGAAACGAACATTTCTACCCCGTGAAGAGAAACAGGCACCAGGATTTAAAGCTACAAAAGATCGCTTAACCCTTCTACTAGGTGTTAGCGCAAGCGGAGATTTTAAATTAAAACCATTACTAATTTACCATTCCAAAAACCCAAGAGCGATGAAAGGCATATCTAAATCAACTTTACCTGTAATTTGGGAGTCTAATAAAAAATCATGGATAACTGTGAAAATTTTTCAGGATTGGTTCACTGAACATTTCTGCCCGTCTGTTAAACGTTATTGCGAAATTAAAAAACTTGAACAAAAAGCACTTCTGTTAATTGATAATGCTCCAAGCCACCCAACAAATTTATCAGACTTAACAACATGCCCTCCAGTCGAAGTGGTTTTCTTGCCGCCTAACACAACTGCCTTAATTCAACCAATGGACCAAGGGGTTATATCAAATTTTAAGGCTTATTACTTGCGGCGAACTTTTAAGCAAATGTTTGAAAAAACAGACGGAGAAGAGAACCAGTCCATAAGAGAATTTTGGAAAAACTACAACATCGTGGATGCTGTAGAAAAGATAGGCTTTTCTTGGAATGAGGTAACAGAAACATCTTTGAAAGGAGTATGGAAGAATATTTGGCCGGATTTAAGTAAGAGCGATGACGTTGGACACTCTGTCGATACTGATGAAATAGTGGAAGAGATAGTGAAATTAACGAAGCAAACCGGTTTTGAAGGGGTAAATGTGGAAGATGTCGAAGAAATAATTCAAGAAGCAGCGGCTAGTCTTTCTAATGATGAGCTCAAGGAATTAATTGAACAAGCAGAAAACAAAAATGTTGACTGCAGTGATTCAGAAGAAGAGCAAAAAGAACTTTCGATGGTGTTTGTAAAAAGGAGTTTGCCTACCATAACTGAAATAATGGATCAATTCGTTGAAAATGATCCGAATTTTGACAGGAGCTCAAAAGTAAATCGTGGTGTTAGAGATGATCTATCCGTTTATGAAGAACTTTTAAGAGAACAACGCAAAAGAAAAAGGCAAACAACATTAGATGCTTTTGTCACAAAAAAGGCAGAACACTGAAAACGCGGAAGGCTAACTAAATATGACTGACTTAGAATTTTATTTGTTTTTTTTTTTAAGAATATTCGTTTTGTTATTTATATTTTGTTTTTATTTTTGCAAGAAATAATAATGTGGTATTAATTTGGACTTTAAGAAATAAATGTTTGGTTTTATTTTTATTAAAAAAAACATACTTTTTAAATTTAATACCTAACCAATTTCCTAGCCATCTTCCCCTAACCCCAATATTTACATGTAAAGATAGCCTCGTTTAGCGCTGTTTCGCATTACGCTCTACTTTGATGGAACGTATACCCCGCGTTAAGCGGGGTCTTACTGTATGTCTATTCTAAAGAATAACATAACAAAGACAGTGCGGAATTTTCCTCATGATGTGTTACGCATGGGTGTGGATAACGATGTGCCCAGAATGCACAGTTAATTTCTTAGAATGGTGCTTACATTGAATGTGGTGTAATTCCTCATCAAGAAAGTTAATGAAGTAAATAAACATTAATAATTTAACTGTACGATTGTATGTGTTAGTATTTTTCTTTTCTTATATTTTATACATATGTAAAGCGCCACAAAATGTCCTAGCGTTGATTTTTTTTTTTTTTTTTACGAAACTGTTATTTCCGTGTTTTGATTAGTCTAAACATCAAGTTTGGTACTATTTCGGCTATTAGATCGTGCTACTCGGCACTCCAAACACTGTCGCTTTAAAAAAATCACCCTGTATACGTCTATTTATATTAATATTAAAGATTTAAATAGTTAGAGTGATTTTTGTGTGTGTTGACGAATGTCAACTTGTAAAAAATAGCGTTATTCAATTCTACATTGAATTCAGCTTGCATTCCACGATATTATCTGCTTTTAAAATAAAAATTAATATTGAAAATATTGAAAATTCAGGCAAAATATGGCACCAAGTCGCCAATGAAAACATTATATATATATATATATATATATATATATATATATATATATATATATATATATATATATATATATATATATATATATATATATATATATATATATATATATATATCATACATATATATATATATATATATATATATATATATATATATATATATATATATATATATATATATATATATATATATATATATATATATATATATATTAGTTATGCTATATTTCTTTTTAAATTTATGTTTTACGATTCTAAGAAAATTATATTGCATTCTTTTTTAAGAAATATTTAAAAAAATAGTTTGCAAAATTTTGTCGACTTTGTAAATAAACAACAAATAGAAATTTAAAATTAAATTGACACTAAAATGTTAAGTTAATTAAAAATGCCCTTAAAACATTTCGCCCAATCTACTGTATTTGAGCGAATTATACAAAATTATTAAAAATTAAGTCAGTAATTTATAATTAAGTATATATTTAGCATATAAATCCTTTCATTATTATGCAATAAGTAATTATAAAATTCTAAATTTAATATTATATGGAAAATAACAAAAAAAATTTTAATTTTGCATAAGCATTCATAATGAACGAAATCTTTTAAAGTATTCCAGCTGTTTATGTAATGAGAAACCAAGTATCATTAAATTTTAAAAACATTGTTATGCAGAATGTCGATAAATAAAAATTAATTTTTAAATATATATCCTTTCTTCAACAATTGAAAAAAAACATGGTTAAAATTGGTAAATATAATGTAAAATATCTATACAAATATCCTAATTTTGTTTGTTGGTCACATTTTTCTTGCTGAATTGTGAAAGGATGCAAAACATTTAATGAAGCTTTTTTTCAAGATATTGTTCTCTGCTTAACTTAATGAATGAATTGCGTTTTGTCTCAAAATTCTCATTTTTTAATTTAAAATGATCGCTTATTTCAATACACTGAAAATTTATCTGATAAATTTCTTCTGGAAGCATCATATATATCTTTCAAGAACTTTGCTCTTGAAAGATATATATTATGCTAAGAATAATACATATCATCAAGAACTGAGGCATGTAGTTCATTCCCTATTTAAAGAGTGGTGTCTATGCATAACTGCTAAGAATAGAGAAAAATTGTGTCGAGTTCCGATTCCCTCTTTATATATACTCTATAATTGTGCCAGTATTTTCTAGTAAAGATATTTGTTTTCTTATAAATTTTTAAAAAATATATTGTTTTTACATATTGAAGTCAATTTTGTCCTCATCCACCTGATTCTGATTGCTAAATTAAATTGCATTGGAAATGGAGAAAATGATGACTTGATTTGAATATTAATTAACTACGTAATAAAAATAAAGGGAATTTTCACATTTCTAAAAGAATATAAAGAACATTTTCAAACATTTCATATCCTATTTGTGATTTTTATTTAACTAATTTATACGATAGACCATATTTATTGATGAAAAATAAGGTTTATAATAAAGCTATATTTTAATTGTAATTATCATTGAAAAATGATAAATATTATTATAATTAAAAATTAATCATTCCCCTAGAAAGCTAGATATACTATTTCCACAGGAAAGCAATAAAAATGAATATTAAACTGATGTGTAAATCATTATTTACTTATATTTTTTATTCAAAGTAATTTAAGTAAGCAAAATAATTTTAAAAATTTCTATTCTATCAAATAGAAATAATTATCCTCTACCATTTTTTATGATGCATGAAATTAAAATTTAAAATTAAAACATGACTTTAGAGGCTTGTACTAAAATTATAATTCTTTTTAAATTAAATATCTTAATTTAAAAAAAAAGTGCATTTTATTATTTTATGCGATTATGAAAACAATTATGTCAGTATCATGAATTAAATTTGTAATTCTAATTTAGTATTTTGTAAACAAGTTACTCAAAAAGATTTACTTTAAAATTAATGAACACATTGCTGTTAAATGGGAAAAAATTTTCATCCTATTTTTTTTTATATGATCGTTTTTGAATCATGCTTTGCAATCATTTTTTATATGTCAAAGGTCTGTGACTTCAATTAATATTTTGCCAAGTCATATTGGTAAAAATTCTGTCTACATTTACTTTACTTGCAGCTTTCTGAAAATACTGGAAATTTTTATCGATTTATTCATAAAAGTGAATTTTACTTTCAATAGTGGATTAACATGCTTCAGTATAATGTATGAAATGACTTTATGATGTAAATCACTATTCTATCCATTGTTTAAAATATAGTATGTATTAAAAAAGTAATTTTATAAAATACTACTTATTTTTAAAAAGTTATTAAACTTTTGTTAGTTTTCATATAGTTATTACTGCAAAAAATGCAATCATAACTTATTAGATCGTATATCTAATTACCCAAATAAAATTTCAATATACTCCATTTAGCTATATGAGTTTGAATAATGACTGAATGACTTCTAATTTTGATATGAATTGTAGTTATGTGAAAATAATTATTGGTGATATTGACTAATTATTAGGGAAACACAAATTCAAAAAGGATAGTTAAAAATCGGTTCCATTTGTTCTACACTTCATTCAAAGTCTTACAATAATTTCTTTAACTATTTTTGGCTATCTCTCAAATGAATGAATAATTAAGTTGTTGAAGTGAAGTAAATATATTCACATATGTTGATAAATAAAACTTTTTAATGGTTGCAGTTCGTCTGTTCAAAAAGATGTGATTCCAAGAACTTTGATTAAAAATGGAATTTTCGCTTTCCTCAACGATACAAATATATCGGGTTATCCAAAATTCAGGACGAAATTTAAAAGGAAATAATTTGAAAACGAATCGGGTTATAAAGATATGATTTGCACCAAACAAATAGGGGAAAATAAATCGGATTTTGAGTGGCAACGAAAAAAATAGTTTTGTTGGTGAACAACAGATGGCTCGATCAGATTTCTGATGTAGGATTATGTAAATCAATAAACAATACAAAAAGAGCAACTGCAGCAGACAATGGTAGCCTAAGCTTACATGCATCGAAATGATGTTCATAGTTGAGGAAGCCCTCTCAGTTAAAATATATTATAAAAAATTCGTTAAGTGTCATTATAGCATTGCGAGCATATTTCTACATGAAGAATATGCGAAACAGCAAAGGACAAATGATGACTTCTACCATGAACAAATTGGTAAGGAAATTTGAAACTACAGTTACTTTGGCATCAGGTTGAAGAAGTGGGTGTCTCTCAACTGCTGTTGCAACGACAGTGGAGTAGTCGGTCAAATACCCAAAGACTTTGACAATCCATGTCAATGTGTTCTGCGCATTGAGAATGCAGTACTCTAAATGTTTATAGGAAGACAGGATTGTCATACTAAAGCGTTTGGAGAACACTGGAAATGACTTTGAATCAAACCAAGAACTGATATCCCCTAACCTCAAATCTCACCGAGGTTTTGCAAATTTAGTATTCACTAAGATGGATGAGCAGCACGAATGGCATTAAACTGCGCTTTGGACAAATGAAGATAATTTCACACTCTCTGGTGCTGTTAGCACTCACAATAGTTGAGTGTGAACCACAGCAAATCCACGTGAATTTGTTGAGGTGCCCTTGCAACAGCCTAAAGTGACAGTTTGATGCGTCTCCACTGCTGTTTTAATTATTAGTTCATTCTTTTTCGAGGGACTCACGCATATGAGTTTCAAAACACTTTCTATCACTGGTCAGTGATATGCAACACTGCTAGAGAACATCATTATGACTGAACTGCAAGCACGATAGGCTCTTCAAAAGAGTCATGTTTATGTAAGATAGATCACCACCTCATAATGTTCTGCGTGTGCAATGCCTGCTACGCTTAACATTTGGGGATAGATGACATTATCAGTCGCAATTTAAAACACGCATGTCCTCCAAGATCTCCAGATATGACACCCTGTGACTTTTGGCTGTGGGGACTCTTGAAGTCACAAGCGACCGACCGCACCCCTAACATCACTGAAAGCTGTCATCCGCCAAAATGTGTTTGCCTTAACACAAGAAATGTTACTAAATGCTGTGAGCGATGCGGTGACTCGTCTCACAGCTGTACTTCTGAATGATGGACAGTTCATTGAATAATTACTGTAGTACTAATTAACTGTAATTAAGCTGTAAGTTGTTATTATTTGTCACTTGTAAATCGTTTTTTGGTGAAATAAAATACTATGGCAATATTTGTTGTTTGCCAAAAAAACTATTTTTATTCATTTGCCACAAATGACCAGGTTTCTTATCCATCTGTTTGGTGCAAACCGCATCTTTAAAACTCAATTCGTTTTCGAATTATTCACTTTTGAAGTTCGTCTTGACTTTTGGATCACTGGTATTTCAATTTGAATTTCAAAAAAAAAAATTGCAGTTTATTACTAATGTATACACAAATAAAAAAATACGAAAATTTTTCTGTTTTAGAAGCCTAGTTTATTACGATAGTGAAAAAGGAACAAGAAAACTTTGATTAAGTCTCGGTGAGGAATAAATCAACTTCTTACCATCCATATGTTGCTCTGAATCATTTAAATATCCTGAAACTTTTAACAACATATATAATTAACTGAAATATATTTTTATTATCATGTGATCAATTAGCTTTAAATTTCAGTGACATTTTATTGATTTTATTTTTTATTTTAAGATATTTTACATGTGTAAGGTCAAACTCAAATGTTATAGGTAATGAAAAGAGATATTGATTTCCTTAGTTGGAATCATGTAAGAATTTTTTTCAGGCAAGTTAAAAATAAGAATTCGTTATTTTTCTAGTTGAACTCATTTGTCAATTATTTTTGATTAGTTAAGTTTTAATAATTCAGGTATATTGTTTTCATTAAGAAAAATAATATATTTATCCTTCTTAACAAATTATATTTTTTCAAGTGTTCTCTTAATCTCTTACAGCAAGATTTTACTCAGGTCTTATAAATTAGTTCTACAAAAGAAAAGGAAAGATTTGTTGTTGTTACTAATGACACTTGGACAAGCCAAGCTCGCTATGCCTCGGCTATGCGAATTTTAGTCAATTGGGGGGTCTTTCGGTTAATCAGAGCAACATGAAGGTGAAAGTACGACTTTTGCTTTTCAAGTCCTCCGATAGAAGGCAGCACCAAAGGATCTACTTCCCTCAATTTTGGCATTGATCTGAAAGGGGAGTAAATTTCTTCAAACCATTGCACCCATGGTAACTGCTCAATGGCCGACCACAGGACTTTCTATTCCACAGATTTAACGAGCACGCCCATCGCATGCACTCGGTGGGTCTTTGGCGGCATTGGGAATCGAACCCCACCCTTCTGGATGGAAGAGAGATACCCCAGCCACTAAGCTACCACGGCCCCAGTGAAAGATTTAGTCTTCTAATAGTTCAAGAGGCATTTAATATACGAAATGGAATGACACTTCAAACATGACGTGGATTACCCCGGTGCTTCATTTTACTATGTACTGCTAATTACTGCGATATACTTTTTAGGGATATAGTTTTTTTATTATCCTGCTTATATTTTTAATAATAAAAATAGGTAATTATTTTCTGTACATCACATGTTTTTTAGATTATGTCATAATTAAAATAAAGTTAATAATTAGAAAATTGTAAAAGGAAATAGAAATCATTTGTTATTTTCAGCTATAATTATTTTTTTCCGTCATTTGTAATTCCTATTATTTATCTATTTTTATGCATGTTATGAATACGTTCGCAACAGTATTTTATTTTGTGAAACAACGAAACAAATAATTTTTTATATTCCCAGTTTAACTTTGATGCTACTATTTAAAACATTTAAGTAACATTTGACTTGATGATAGAAGGATTTTATTTTTCAGAGCAAATTTATTTCATTTTAAATCTTAATATATTTCATATTCTTTGAAACACAATCAGCAAAATGAAGAAGTCGTTAATATTTTATGACCGAGAGAGAATTCTGTATAGTTAAATATTTTTTCTTGAATTATTTTTGGTAATGAAAGTTTCTGTAAACAAAAAAAGGAACTTAGTCCAGTTTCATTCCTGATAACTTAAGAAAGGATGTCACCATAGAAATTAGCGAATTCAAAGCCAAACTTGATTAACTGCTGTAAAAAAATCTGCTGTAAACATGATGGTAAGAAAAGAACAAATGACCTCACTAGACAAAGACAATTAGGCGCAAAGAGTTTTGAAGACTTTGCCAAAATTAGCGTTACTTAGTAGCAATAAATAATGATTGGATGTAGAACAGATGACGGAAAAAACCGAGCTTAATCATAAAATTTATGGTTTTGTACGACCGAAAATAGATAAGTATGAAAGTAAGGCTCCCAGGGTTATTCTGAATAATTAATAAGAGAGTTGCCGCTTCTCAGGCGACATACTCTCCATCTTTAATGATGGTGTTTATAATCTTATTCAAAGAGGGATTTTATGCGCCATAAATAAAGGGTAATAATTTTAAACGGTGTGCCAGGCTATTTCCTTCCTGATATATTGTCTGTTTGACTTAAATCTGGAGATTTTTCTACTTACTGAGAAGCATTTGGTTGCCAAAGTGTATGATACTGAGAAAATGAAACGGTTTGCTTTGTTTGCATTCAACCTTTTCGAAGCAGTGCAAAGGAAGTTGATAACAGTCTTGGTATCTTAAGAATACGTGGGTGAATGAAAGTTTTATGTTGGATGAAAGGAAACAAATTGTCCTAGATTTATTGTGGGTGTGTATTAAAGGACTAACCATTCACTAGGAATCCTAATTTGAAGGACAGGACCTTGACCGAAATAATGATTCATTGATTAAACCGCTATCTTATTTCAAAACATGATCATATTTTTTCATTCTGTTAAATGTTATGTATTTAAACATAAGAATTATTATGCTTTGATATTAGTACTTATTGCTAATAAATATTTGATGTACCTGAATTGTTTTCAGTTAATACATAAAATAAAAATGTGTTTTAAGTAAATGAAATTTTTATTTTATGTACTGAAGAAAATGGGCATTAACATCTGTGTACAAATTAAAGGTTTAAGCAAACTATAATTTTCGTACTGAATAAAATTTTATTTAATATCAAGGTATATATTTTTTAAAGTCCATGTTAAAAATTAATTAACATTTCACAATAAATTGTTAATGATTAAAAAAATATCTTTGGACATTTGAGTTAATTTTCATGAAAATTACACAAAAAATAAAGTGTGAATGAAAAATTATCTGGCAATCCTTTATTAATCTTAAATATTAAAAATCCTTTTAAAGTGGGAAATGAAACGCTTAGAATTACTGCTTTTAAATTAGCATTTTTTTTAAATTTTATAAAATATTTGATGAAATTATTTACTAAATTAAATTTTTGATCGAATTAAATATTTGATTAAATTATTTTTGATTAATTTAAATAACAAGTTTTTTTTAATATTTGTAAAGTAATTTGATATTTTTAGAATGATAATTATATTTTAATAAAAAATTTTCATAATTCAATTTTGATTGTTGTCTATAATACAATATATACTGTGCAATATGTTTTAAATATACTTAATACCATATTTTAAGGACTCAAAAAGTAAAAAAAAATATTGTGTAATATATTTATGATTAACTAAAAAATAATCTAGATACAGTTTTACAGCGCACATTTATTTTAATATGGCATATGAAATATAAAAGAAATAACATTCAATGAATTTATAAAAATAAATGGAAACAAATCTAAACTTAGTTTATTTTATTTATATGAAAACAGATAACTCATATAAGCTTTAGCCATGAAAAATTGTTTTTAATTTCATATCCATAAGCAAGAATGAATTCATTGGTGATTTCTTTCTGAAATACGATAGAATTGAATAAGATTCATAAAGTTGTACAACGAAACAATTTTTAACATAAGAGAAGTTATTAGTTTCTCACTTAAAAATTAATGTTTTTCACTGAGAAAATTTTTAATTCTCCAGAAACTCATTAACAGTATTTAAGATTTCTACTTATTTATCTTGTTGGAAAGATAGTAGCACCTTATTTCCCCTGATTTGTTGGAAAGTAAACAGCATTTTAAAAGTTTGAATTAAATGTTACGTTCATAAGTAATATTTACTTAAATGTTCATTATAATCCGTGAAGTCTGCTGAATTACATATAATGCTTCATTATCAAACCATACATATACCTAATTTGAAGAATTAGATCACTAACATATAAGGAATTGTATTATGTTGCATAATTCATACATATGTGAAGTAAAAGTTTTGTTGACTTTTACATGAGTACATAATTCTACAGTAAATTTTTACGAGTGCAATCCATACATAACAAATTCATACCTCCTAGTACATATAAATTAATGGGAAGATAAGAACTACCAAAAAATTTTAAAGGATGGTTTTATTGTCATTTAAATTATGATTATTAAATATTTCTTCAAGAAAAATTCAATTTATATTTTTGTTCATCATTGATAGGCTTGATCATTCTTAATGGAAAAATCGAACATCGTATTGCTTTCAGTGCAAAAAACTAATATCTGCTTTTAATTTTCAATAACCTGTTGTTAATCTTACTATCGATTTTACAATAAAATATTTTTTAACTATATTTGCGTTTCTTAAGAACTAAAATTAATATTATTTGAATTTTGAAAATTAACAATTCAGATATAAAAATAGCTTGTTAAATGGAAAGAATAGAGATTTCATTATTTATAAATACATTCATTATTTACTCAAAGTACGGAGTGTACAGAAAATGTGAAAAAAAGAATAAAGAAATGATAAGTAAAGTAGATAACTTTATTTTTATTAATATATAATGATACACCTTTTTCTAATGATAATTTACTAAACAACTGATAAAGCCAAGCACGCATAGAACTAAATAGTTCACGTATTCATCGTGGCAAAATAATTGTAGCTTTATCAAAATAAACGTGACTACAATGTAACAGACGAGAGGTTATTTCATATTTAATTTTTGGTATTCCAGAAGGTCTGTCATCATAGTCATCACCGTGAACACGGTATAATTGAAGCAGTCACGGAAGAGGAATCCTTATTCTCAATAGTTGGCCAATGACAATCATGCCACGCCTACTGACACAAATGCACTGTTGGAAACCATAACTTTGTTAAATCTTGGCCAGTCATGTCTTGGAGCAAATCGGGAGTAGAAAGATTTCCACAAATCAAATATAAATACTACTTCATGTTGCCTAAATTTAAAAAAAATATTTTCTCTGCTACCGTAAGCTCTTTTGATGAAATGAAAAGAAAAAAAACCACAAGTTAATATCACATTAGATATAATGAATTGTGGACAATTATCCTTAATGGAAAATAGTGCTTGGCACTGTTACTGAATGGCACATGGTCATAAGAATTAAACAAACATATAGAAAATAATTAAATACAGGGTTAGCAAGAAATAAGTTTCCCACTTCAGAGGGTTGTAGAATACGTTCTATTTGTCCAAATGAGATAAAATTTGAACTACAGATAATTCAAATGATGCGCTTGACATTTATTAAGAAATAGTACAAAATTTCGCTGATGGATGGTGCTGTAATACTAATGGTACTTATTTGCATACATTGAAAATTTGAAAAGTCATTTGCTTTACAGCGCATGCCTATTAGCATTATCTTTGGGTAAAAAGAAGGCGGATTCTGAACGAGCATTAGTTACTTCTCTGCACATCATGCCTTCTTTGCAAGAAAAAGCGCTACTTGTAAAATTGTTCTACCAGAATCAGCAGAACTCCGCTGCAGCTGTAAAAGAATTTCGACGTATGAAGCATATACGAAGAGGTCCAATGTCTCCATGTGCGCTACGCAAGATGATGCAGAAATTGAAGAGGACATATTGAACAGTTGTAATACCACTTTATTATTATCATTTAACATTTATAAAGCATGTCAAATGTTTTTATGTGTATTACAGCGCCATCTATCGGCGAAATTTTGTACTTTTTTTAATAAATGTCAAGCGCATTATTTGAATTATCTGTAGCTCAAATTTTATATCATTTAGACAAATAGAACGTATTCTACAGACCTCTGAAGTGGGAAACTTATTTCTTGCTAACCCTGTATATGTGTTAAAATAAATGGTTAGTTTTTTGAAAAGTAATTAGAGAAATTCAGCTAATTAATTACTTAGAGTATTAATTTGTAAATTTTCGATTAAGCATTTTTATAATAAATCTGTTTTTATATGTCGTATACATTTTTTGAACGGTGGGCACTTGGGTGACGAACCCTATGCCACAACAAGGCCAGAAACTGCTACTCATTTGTCGTTATCTATCGGGCACCTGTGGACCAAATAACGGAGGCGAGTAGTGTTGCCTGCGCCATACCACCCCAAACCCGTTCACAGGGTGGACCACATGATACATCATCACAGAAGAAAGGACAGAAAAACACAGAGAGAACAGAGAAGGAAAGAAAAATCCATGCCCGAACCGGCGTGTCTACACTATATAATCAGTAAAAAACAGTTACATTAACAAGCAATTTAATATTTAATATGCAGCGTACATGTAGATGGAATGAAAAAACATCGTTTTCAAACTGCAATAAATATTTATTCAAAACTTTTAAAAATGGTGTAAAAACATAAACGCTGATGCTTATTTCTTGCACTTTGATAACTATATTTGAAATACGAGCATTTTGTTTTCTAATTCCGGGGTACACTTAGGATATAACATTCAGCACTAAAAGAGGTGATTATGATGACATCATATATAATTGGGCACCCAGTGACTATACCGTCATCGGCCCGAAAGTGAAGGAATTAAACAGACACATGACCCACACAGAGAGAAAGGAAAATCCTGTCCGAACCAAGATTTGAACCCAAGACCTACTGCTTCAAAGTTAGAGAGGCTAACCATTCAGCAATCGGTCAGCAAGTTTATATTAAAATGCAAGCATGCAATATGTAAATGAGCAGGGTGATCTTTTTTAAAGTGACAGTGTTTGGAGTGTCCTGTAGCGTAATCTAATATCCAAAAATTATAAATTTCAATGGAAAATTTTAAAAACAAAATCCGAATTATAATGCTAACAATGGAAGTGCAAACTAATTTATAAACAATGATTCATATATTCTTTATAACTCCCGAAAGTAATCTATCTGAATAAATTGGAATATATTTCATTCATTATCAAACTAAACAAGAACTTTTAGGATTTTAGAAATAAATAATAAAAATAAAGAAAAACTGCGTGATCATTGGAAATAATGATACAGTTGCCATGTCATAATTTTTTGATTGTGTCAATAAATTATAGCTTACAAATAGAATAAATTACTGTTGTTAGTTGTTATTCTTATGACCCTTTCATTCAGTATTTTATAATAAATGCATTCAATGAATATGTGTTATAAAAGAAAGTGCACAATGTGTGTGCCGTCAAAACTTAGAAATTAGTCCATGTACAAAGAAGGGAGTTATATGGTGTTTTAACCCTCTACCTCCCGTTTGTGAAGAAGACTCTTGTTTTTATTTGAAATGCGTGCTTTTGAAGCTAGAAGAACTTGAAGTTTCGTCCTCTAAAAATTTCTAGAACTATACAGAACATTCAAGAGAATTTCAGAGCATTCCACAACATGTTAGAATATTTTTGGAATGTTCGAGAATAATCTGGAATATTTCAGATCATTATGGAAAGTTCTAGAACACACTGGAATGTAATGGACTGTTCCAGAATATTGTGGACTTTTCGAGACCTTCTTTTGTATGGGTGGTGCTACCTATTGGTTGCAAAATATATGAATCGATCGACATGATGGGCAACGTCGAAAAAAATGTCAACTTCCCTACAGAATGTTTAAATTCTTTCCAGGTACCAGGTATGCCTTTGGATCTCCGATCATATTACACATAAGCTCTAAGCCGTCAGAATTTTGTAATGGAACAAGAATGATCGTCAAACAGCTATTGAATAACAGCATGAAAGCCAAATTTATGATCAAATCAAAATTACAAAGGACACAAAGTATTTTTACTATGAATGCCACTCTTATCTACTGAACTGCCATACCAACTTAACAGACTGCAATTTCCAATTAAATTAACCTTTAGTTTTAAAATTAACAAAGTGCAAGGACAGACTTTAAAATATTGCAGCATCAATGTTCAAAGACTTCTGATTTTCTCACTGTCAACTAACTATACGTAGCTTGCTCTCGACTAGGAAATTTGAAAAATTTATGCAAATTTGCTCCGGATAACAAAATAAAAAATCTTGTTTATTGTAAAGTACTATAAATAGAAATATTGTAGTTAGAATATTTTTCCTATAACAAGTTTTTACCTTTTATAGTTTAAAGTTTATCCTTTTATCCCATTTTTTTATTAGTTTTTATTTCCTTGTTTATTACAACAAAATCACATATTAACTCCCTGAGAGAGCACTCCAGCTACTATGTAATAATTAAAAAAAAATACAAAGAATTATGTCCTATTATTTATAAGATTTTTTTATTTTATTTTTATAAAATATTAAAATCTAGTTGATTTCTAACCTAACATAAATATACAGCGATCATTCTCTTCGTAAAAAGAAATATTTATAAAATTTTAATAACGATAAATTACAGTGCAGATATCAGCAGAAAACTAGATTTATAAAAAAAAATATTAAAAACAAATACTTATTGTATTTTCGTAAAATGTCCATTTTATAATTATTTTATTTCAAAATACTTTTTATGCATTCATAACTCAAATAGTTAATGCAAGCATTACTATTTCTTAGAAAATATTATGGTTACGTTTGAAACATAAAATTATAACGTAATTATATGAATATTTTTGCAGCCAAAGAAATTACACATATAAAAATCTAATCTAAAGATACATATCTTTGGGCACACATATTGTTATTTTATTTAAAGAATAAAATTTACTAAATTCAATAGCCATTACAGTGATAGTTTTTGGAACAAATATTTGCGCATTATGAAACCTTGACAAACCTTGTTTAATCTATTGATCGATCGTGACCTATTATTTCAATATTATTATTCTCAACTTATGAAAAAAAAACATTTCCCTATTACACTAATAGAGTTGTTTTCAAATGAAGATGAAGCATGCAAACAAAAGCAATTTTGAAAAATATTTTTAGATTACTTCTTAGTCCGTGGCATTTAGTTTCAGCTATCTCCATAATAAAGTCATGCTTCCATTCATGTAGCCTAAATCACTTTTCCGATATTGCTAATATTCCTTGTGTTCTTTGATCAAAGTCTTCATCATCGTTTTGAAAACAAAACACTTGGTTGTCATGGCAAAGTCGAAATAATCTATTTTACTTTGACATTCATGGATATATAAGAGGCTAAACAACATCGTCAATAGGACACCCATTGCTATCAAGATGGCGAGTGTAATGATTCCACTGGTGCCTTAATCTTACAGAAAGAGGAAGTTAAAAAAATCAACTTTTCTAACCCGGATTCTTATTATAGATCTTTTGTAGATAAAACTTTTAAGTAAAGTAAGTTTTCTTCAGAAATATATCAACAAAATATATTGCTTTACATCACAGAATTATTCTATGTAGCAAAAGCTAGTTTTGGTTAATCATAACCATATATTTTTCCAACGTAATAAAATGTGAACGCTTGCCAATGTTAATATTCAAGTTCATTGTATAGTCTAATATTACAATATCTCCCTGATAAGAGCCTTGATTACTTTTTTAGTCTGTAAGAGAAATATATATCCTGTTTCTGTTTTTTGTGTGTTTAAGTGATTGGGGATTCTCTGAGTTTTTTTCTTTACAATATATGAATACAACAGACTATCATTAAAAATGATTGTGGTAAAAGAGAAAGTTTTGAATTTTCGTGTGCCTTAATGAATTATTCATCTTTAATGGGATACACCATATCAAAATATCATTACTAGTTTCATGGTGTTTAATTCGTTAGTTTAAATAACGAATATAACGCTAGTATTAGAAATATATTTTCAATTTATAAAAGCAATTATATTATATAAAATATTTTGTTTCGAAAAATATTTATTTCATTCAAGTTTTCGAGTTCAGTAATTTTTCTTCATCTTTGTGTGAGTTGTTCAAAAATAGTTAAACTAAATTTCTAACTTTGGGGATATTCTTAAAAATTTTAAATGATAATTATTATTTTATTTATCATACATAAATGTTATTTTTATTACAATTTAATTTATGTGAATACACATTTTTGTGAATTCTCCCAATCTAATTTGTGTACACATTTTTTTTTAAATATTCGTCAATATATTCTAAAAGATTGACAGATTAAAATCTTATATCATGAGTGTGGCATATTATTTATGCTTTATTTCAACCACCCCTACATAAGATTTTAATTTTTTACTGTGACATTGATACTAAAAATGTACTTTTTAGCCAACATTAGAGCACTAAACAAACCTAATACAATAGATAAATATAATTCTGTGAAAATTTTGAATCTTTGAAACTTATTCCTTCTACATATTTGTAAATTGACTAAGTATTGTTTCCAAACGCGATGTTGAATAAAGCGGGATTAATAATTTGAGCGAATTGTTAATCTTTAAATTCTATAATGCTTTTCAGCTATAATAAAACGCAAAATTGAAAATCTGAAGATAGGATTATTAATATCATTATGCAGTTTCTTACGAAAATTTTTAACAATTATAACTATATTTTTAAATAAAATTTTTAAATAGATATTTAAAAATTACCATAAACTTATTATTCTGAATTATTAAATATTTCTAAGTGTTCATTTTTGATAACTAAATTATTTTAAATTTCTATGCTAAAATTTTGCGATGCCTTCGCATTCTACGATTAATTTTTTTACCCGCTAAGCAACATAAGTTTAACGGAAAGTTTGATACTTCTCAGTAAGAAAAGAGTTTAATTAATATTTTAATATGTAATTAATATAAAATTTGTAAATTTTTATTAATGTATCTAGTGTATACTAGAATTAAAGTCTTCTTTTTAAAGGTTATTTGTAAAATCTAATTAGTTTTAAGGTAAGCATATACATTCTTAATTATAGTTCTATAATTTGTAAATATGCATGACGTAATTGGACACACAATTGTTCTTGTAATATTATAGTGCTTTTTGGTGTATAATTAAAAATGTAATGATTAAAAATGATTATGTAATAATTAAGAAGTTTTTTTCATGTTGTTTATAAAGCATTTTTTAGTTTGCTTTGTACAGGGCTGACCATTATATTTCTGTTTCAGATAGAAACTAAGCTAAATACTAGTTTGATGGATGACTCAAAAGAAGTTTGGATGTAAAAGTAAGAATTATTTTGTTTTTAGTTTGTTTTCACAATTAATTGAAAGAACTTTAGTGATTGCTTTAATGTACATTTAACACAAAACCCGGGATATAATTTCCTGAGATAATTATAATAGCTCAAAAATCATTTCATGGTTGTTTGCTCTTAAAATTAAAATCAAAATTTAAAGTCATTTCTATAAAATTTTTCTAATTGATTAAAGATACAATTGAGGTCTATACGCAAAATATTTAAAGTAGAACCCTTGAGAAACTATTAAGACTCTTACAATAAATGCTAGATTGTTATTTTGTTGAATCATTTACACTTTTTTTTACATTTCCCAATACATACTCCATCTGCTCTTTACATAATCTAGGGGGATATGAGTTTTTCATTGCTTAAATATTTGTCATTTTATATATATATATATATATATATATATATATATATATATATATATATATATATATATATATATATATATATATATATATATATATATATATATAATACTTAATTTAGTGGGTTTTCTTGAGAAATTGTGAGTCTAAAAATAATACAAATCACAGTAATTAATGCTTAATTCTGAATATATCCTTATATCTTTATAAAAATACCTTTCATTTGGAAATAAATAATAAAATTTGTTCTGATTTTTTTCGAAATTACAAAAAAAAGTATAAAGAGAAATTAAAATAACATATTATTGTTATAAGGGTAAATGAATATTCAAACAGACTAAAAAGACATGTTGTATTTAAATGTAAAATATTGACACAATATGTCATTTAAATTGCATTATGATATTACATATTATAATGAATATTTTGAAGAAAATATTTAAACAATCAATAAAAACACCCATGTAATAAAATTTCAAATACAAAATTATGTACATTATGCTATATTTTCCTGCATGGATGTTCTAAGATCGACATTCAAAAGGAAACAAAATATTTAAAAGTAACTTTATCTACAATCCTAAAAGTAAAAGACCTTATTAGGGAGCTCAATGTATTTAATATTATAAAAAAAGTATTAATATTTTTTTCAAATAGCACTACTCATCGATTATTTTTCTGGAAAAATGGAAACATCTGTCGTACTTTTAATATATTCTTATCAAAAGACCACATAGACAGAAATAAGATTTTACCCACTGACAAAGAATTATAAGATACAATGTTTTAAAGTCTGCAAAATAATTTATGCATATTAAACTTACATCGTTCCTTTACCTAATTATTAAAAATTTACATATTTTTTCCATTGTGATTTTTCCTATCGTATGTTGTTTCCATGCATAACTCATAATTTCACGCCTGGTAAATTTCTTAAATTACCCATTAATTTTTAAAAACAATCATTCAATATTTTTAGATCCTTATAGGGAAAAATCTCAATCCCAAATATCATCGTATATTTCATTCCAATGTTTTCGACGAATCACGCAAGCAAGTAGGAAAAAACCTTGAAAGGAAGAAGCGAATCCTCTAAGCATTATGCATCCGCACGCAGCTTTTCGAGTCACTGACTTCTAGGATCATCAGAATCACTTGCTAAGAAAATAACTTGCTAGTATTTCTATTTATTGACCTAGCAAAAACAGTTTGATGCCATGTGGTTGCGTACAGATGAATAAAGTGGAGATGCATTTGCATGTGAGAGCATAATTCTTCTTGCAAAATTCCAGGATGTAGAAAATTATTATAAATTACGGCAGAATTCGATTTACCAGTTCAACCAAATCCTTTAGTCTTGGTGATATTTCAAATAAAATTGTATTGACTATATCTGTTCCTGAGAACGTTTCTGATATTTTTTTCTAGGAATATTTTCTGGTAGTCTGAATTTATAATATATAAATTCCTGAGTTAATAATTGTATTTAAATTAATTTGCCGTAATTATGATAGTGAAAATATATTTGGCATTCCTTGTGATTTTAATTTACTTTTCAGTTAAAATTGCTTAAATATTTTGGGGAAAACATTTTACATATATTTCATTAATTTAAAATGTAGGGGATTTTTAGTACAATAATTTACTGTATCAAAACGAATGGTAAATATGAAAGTAGGAGTGGTTTTACTCTTAGTAAATGTAATATTAAAGATAATAGTATAAAAATCTCAAAATGTGTGACATTTTCTATTGAAGACGTATTTTTTAAAAGTAATGTATATTATAATTTTCTTGTTTCTTTTACTAAAGCCATTACTTCAATAAAACGTTGATAATTGTTTAATATGAAATGAAATTGCTTTAAATGTCTTAGTAAAGAAGCTAAGCATTTTATTTATTTACATACAACGCAAATACTTTACTGCATATAAATTGCTACAGAATAAAAAAATGGAAAGAAGTAAAACTAGAATATTAATAAAAATAAATTCGATAAAAGATAGTATAAAAATATTGTTGTCTCAAGAAGTATTTTCTTTTTATATTCATATTAAGATTTAAATTTTACTGCTATAGTACGTAATATGCATAATATTTTAAAAAGAGACGTTTTTGATGAACTAAAAAATACTTAAAAAAAGGCTCAATTCAAAAATACATAAATAAATACAAATAATCTATCATCTATCTAGTGAATAAAATAATATATTAGTAGCTAAGTAAAAGTTAAGCAGTCAAAGTATAATAGTGAATTTGATAAAGCAATTTATTTATACACTTAACATTCTCAACTTTGTCTTGTGGTAGATGCACTCAATGTAAAATTGATGCATTTTAAATTAAAAGAAGCATTATATTTGGTATGTTGAGATAGGTCTTTTATTTTATTGGTTTAGTTACACACATTTATTGCTTTGTAAATTATATCACAGATACATTTAAAACGTATTAAAAAATTATATGTGCGTGTTCTTTTATTTTGGAATATTTTTTTTTATTTTTAAATTAGTGTAAGATATTTGACTGGGCTGAAAACATAATGGTAAGGACATACAATTCCATCAGTAACAATCACTTTGATAATCGCATTAGACCATGTATTTAACTGAACAATAATTCAAAAATATTTGTTTTTACTACGTTAATACTTTGTACAAATTTATCCAGATTTTCTTTGGATATTTCTTTTCTTTACATATATATAACAGCGGAGTGCTTAGAAATTTTCATGAAACATTTCATGTGTATTGAAATGCCAAAATATTACTATTTATTTTGCACTCGCTTTCGTTGTTTACTGTATAATGAATGTATTTTTTAATAATTTGAAACAATTATGCAGATTTCTTGTCAATACTTGGTTGAAAATTTGTAAATTAAGCAATGTTCATTTATAAATATTTAAACAAACATCATTATTTGTTAGATCATAATAATTATTATCATCATTATTATGATCGAAAGTTTCAGATTTTCAAAAAATTTCAGATTTTTAGAGATTTTAGTCACCTTTTGTAAAGCGAGATAAATTTGCATAAGTGAAAACGCATTATCAGCTTCCTAAACGAAATTAATATTTTCAAATTTTAACTTTTGTGTATTTCTTTTAAGCATTATGTTTGTATTTTTCCCGGAAGAAGGCTTTTCAGATTATGATGTAAACAACGCTATAATAATTAATGGAATTAATGAATGATACTATTGTGAGGTCTGTCATTATTTACATACACTTCATAGCACAATTTATCTATGATTTTTATCTCTTTGTTGCAAAAAAATAATTAATAACTGATTTTAAAATTTAAAATGACAATATTGCATAATTTCATCATAAAATTGGTGTTAAGCGCCTTATAATGCCTCATATGTACGTAATCCATAAATGAAACGTTAGAAAATGATTCTTAGAAAATGAGATTTAATTTCGGAAAATGCTACAATATTAGAAAAAAAAAAACAACCTCATTTTCGTTTAATAGAAATTCTGCGCTCTTAGAAATGTAAGTTTAATATTTAGATCTATGATACTGTTCAGCAATTTGTGGACTTAGTATATGTCATAAAAATATATAGTAAATTAGATTATACTATATATACTTCACTTTACATGAGATAAAAATAATACAGACGTAAGAGAACATATTTCAATATTGTTTAATAGAAGATAAACAAAAATGTGGTTATGATTTTTTATGGATTCATAATAGTTTCTCACATGTCTCTAGAAGTGTTTTTGACTTTCCTTCCAAGAAGCGTCTTTAAAATACCATAACTTATGTACCAATAATGGGCAATGATTTATACAGGGTGACAACTTTATACTGTTGACAAAATTGTACTGCTTTTGATTGGTTTAACTGATGTTCACCACATTTTATGAAACTTTCATTTGCTTAAGAGATCTTAATGTTAGTAAAACAAATAGGTAGTTTTTATTTCCTTGTTTGAAATAATATGTGTCAAACCAATGACGGCAAATAATTGCTTTATTTGAGACTGTATTAAAGCAAATTCAGATTGTGGGAATGTGGACCCTCCCTTATTCACCTTACTTAAACCCAATGTTTAATCTATTCTGCAATCAAGAGTATGCTCTAAGCCGCATCAAAGTTTGGAATGCCTAAAGGCTATTCTCAAGAAGAAGTAGGCTAAATTAATTCCTGATGAACTGCGGCCCATTGCAGAAAATTTTACGCGACGTTTAAGGCTCTATATCGATTCACGTTAGAGCCATTTTGAAAATACTTAAATATGTTGTATCTAAGTAACAAATGACTTAAGTAAAATTAATTTTCTGAAAATAAATCCCATGTTTTTAGTTTAATACAATATTTTTTGTCAACAGGATAAAGTTGTCACCCTGTATAATACTCATGTTTTCGGTCTTAAAATATCTTTACTTGTAATAATTAATATTATAGAATAATGTTTCATTAATGAATACAAGATCCTATTATGTTTTAAAATTCTATAGATTTAAATTTATCACAATTTATATGAATCATTTAAAATAGATCATTTCTTGATTTCTTGAGATTTCAATTATTAGAGATAGACTTTAATGAGTGTTGCAATTTATAAAATAAAATGGAGAGAAATCGAATGTATTAAGGTACACACAGGTATAAAATACAATAATATCTTTTATCTGGAAGCAATTCATTTATTTTGGATAAAAGAAAACCTCTAGTCCAGTAATCGTGTGTAGTGACACGTTTTTTTGCTTAAACTTGTGATTGCATTGTTGCGCCACACATGTTGCCAAACAGCAACTGCAAATAATTCTCTTTTATGCCACTCATCGCTCTACTTCATCTACACAAACACCAAATATTGGTTCGTTCCTCACGAATACAATCCACTGAGTTTGAGACGAGGCTTCTTTCCCCTGTATCCTTCTTTCCAGACCGTTTTCTTAATGATTGGTTCATGAAGACTTATAGGAAATCTATTTGGAGGAGCTTATTGGAAAGGCGATATTGGTAGGGTGAAAGGAAAAATAAATTCCTTCATAACATACCCCTTCGTTCAATAAATAATAGTGACTGTGACGAATTATTTTGTTCGGAACCTTGTCACTGAAGACTCTGTGTGATCATGTGGTTCTCTTGTTCTTTGTTTCTCTCTGAAGATAAGAATGTAACGACACACTATTTTGGTTTTTCCTCTTCACCTGGAAATAGGAAACAAAACTAAATGCTTCCAGAAGAGAAACATTTTATTTTGTGTTGAATTATTTAATATTTTTCGGCAACAGTTATCTCATATTTCTTTAATAGTAAATATGATGAAATTTGAAGTGATTCTATTGTATCAAACAATTTGTATTAGTATTAAAAAAGATTTATAATTTAGGAAAATTATGTAAATATTAGAAGTATGATTTATTAGTACTCAATATAACTTAAAAATGTCATATTGATATTGCTCATTTGTCTAAACTATAACAATGAATTATATGCAATAATTAAAAAATAAAATATTCATCATAGCGAATGTTTTTCTAATTATACGTCTATATTAATTTTCAAAAATATTTCAAATAATCTTGATTTTAAAATAATGCAATTAGTGAAAAAAGTAGGTTTAGAAATATTACAAGATACCCTTTACTATAAGACAAATATATATCAGACTAGTTGTTGAAAGTATGTTTTGATAGTTGCTGAAGCATGTAAAAGAACTTTAAGAAAGATTTATATAAAAATAAAGTAGATTTAAAGGTTCTGCATTTTAATTCTCAATATGAACTTTAATTTGACTGGAATAAGAGCAATTTGATATAAATTACGATTGTAAGCAAACTATTTCAATTTTCGCAGATTGATATTCTATTGAACATTGTAAAATCAACTGAAAATTCGTCAGGAAAACCTTTTTTTCATATATTTAAAAAGATAATTATTTGTAGGTAATTCTTTGAGAAACTAAATATATAATATACATTTAACATATATATGATGAAATTATTGACAATGTTTTATTTTCAGTTAATACTTTTTGTCTGCACGTGATTTATATTTTAAGAGTTATAAATTCATATTAGCGTTTTATTTTTACATGAATTATGTATGCCACTTAATATATAATAGATTTACCAATCAAATATTATATATTATATTTTAGTATTACAAAATAACTACTACTCTCCTTTATTCTAATGCATTAGTATACAACATTTCATGTGATATATAATAAATTAGTAGAATTAAAAGTAAGAAAGTTTTCTCTTTGTGTGCGGATACAATTGCTTTCAGATAATTTCAACAGAAAAATAAGTTCATTAAAATCGTATTTTAAGTTTCATAGTTTATTTTATTTAAAAACATTGTAAATGTTTTTATTTATTCATATGA
Source organism: Latrodectus hesperus (assembly GCA_037975125.1). Lineage (NCBI taxonomy): Eukaryota > Metazoa > Arthropoda > Arachnida > Araneae > Theridiidae > Latrodectus > Latrodectus hesperus. The sequence continues at coordinate 67,458,961 of CM075862.1, forward strand.
AATGCCGTCCTAATATTTTAAAGACTTCGGATTAAAGTATTTCTTAAATTTATATATATTAGAATTCAAGAGCAGAAATTAAGTTTTATTTTGTTAGGTTAATCCTGCTGGATAAACAATAATATCAATAAACATAACAAATAATATATTTAAAACATTCCTATTTAATTTAATAATAATTGCTGCAGTTAAATGATAAATTATGTAATTTTACAAATATATAAATTAAAGATATAAGTTTACAAGAAATAAACATAAATTTATTTCTTTAAATTTAAAAAAAATTTAAATTAATGATTTTACAAATACGTGATATTTATTTGCTTAAATTGTTTTTGGTCAAACTAGATCATTTGCAAATATTAAAATAAAATGTAAAAACTTGATGATTATCTTTCAGAAAATGCAAATAATTCTTACAATAATCTAACATTTCTTTGAATGTTGTAATTCCAGATATATGCATTTTATAAAGCATGTCCCAATGGAATTTTTATTTGTTAGTGAAATTTATTCGATGAGTGACAAATACACAATTTTTATTATATAAATCCAAAACTATTTTACTTATTTAATTTCCTTAATATAAATTATTTTTAAAGTTCTTAATACATTATCATGAAAAAATATATGTTTTAAGAAAAGTGCACATACAAAGTTATTTTAGCTATTGTTATCGATAAAGAATATTAAAATTAAAAATCTCTACCTACTAAATATCATCCAATTTTATTATCCTTTAACATAATCGCTTTTAAGTTTACATCATTTATTGCTTTGTTTTTAATTTAGAAACTTTTGGAAGTTCTTTTGATAATAAATATTTCAAAACCCCTCCTGTTTGTATTTAGACCAAATTAAAATGCGTGTTTTTTGCTGCATTTTGGCAAATAATAATGAACTATATAAAAAAAGGCATGATTAAGTATAGATTCTTAAGCAAATTGATTTTAGAAACTGCCGATGATAAACTTCAAAATAGAGGAAGAGCTTATGCTCGGATTTAAGTTTTAGCTATCTGAGTAATATATTAATGAAACCTGACTCCTCCTTGTCTGGAGCTGTATCATTTATCACCCATTTACTCTGAGAAACCTGCATGGGCATTGTGGGGATGAAAAACATTTCTTTTTAATCTTCTCAACTTTTTGAAAATCGATAGCACTAAAAGTGCAAAATATATTAATTTTCTTCAATTATTACATGTTTTAAGATTTTTTTCCTATCTAGGATTATATATATATATATATATATATATACATATATATATATATATATATATATATATATATATATATATATATATATATATATATATATATATAGTATACTTGCAATGTAATCTACCTAAATATATTCGTTGTTTTATATATTAATATAATAATTGTTTTTTTGTCGTTTTGTAATTTCCAGAGGGGTAGATAGTTACTTTAGGCAGCAATAATTGATATAAATTTGCAAACAGTGCAGACATTCTTTCGGCAATATCCCGTGTTTAATTAAGTTTTAATATTATAATTTAAAATACTTTTAATTTGGCTTATTTTATATCTGGTGGTCCATGAAATTACTTTTTACACGCAATGCAGATAATATCCCAATGAATTACGAACCGACGTATTTTCAAGTAAAATTACGATTAAGTTTCAATTTTTCTTATTTAAAAAGTATATTATTTGCTATTACTTATTTATTTTATTTAATTTATACAGAAATATGAGTATTGTATTTTTATACAATTTAAATAGCAGAAGAGATTTTGATTTTAAAAGAGTCTGCTTTTCGTAATGGGAGATTCTATGAACGATACTAGTATAATCTAATCTTTGGAATTTTTCTCTCCATTCTTCACATGCATTTGTTTTTAATAAATGCTTAGAAGTATTTTTATGTTGTTCTCTTGTGGTTTAAAATATTATCCATTATCGATAAATAGTCAAACAAATATTTTGTTCAAATGTTTTCAAATGTTAAACATTTTACTATAAAATTCCATATGTTATGTACCTTTCATTATTTTTTAAAAAATCATATATCCACATATTAAAAAGAGAAAATATTTAAATATCCCCATGCATATGTATAACAAGTTTGTTATTAGAAAGCAAATGTTATATATTAAACATTTGGCCTATAACAAAAATATTATTTTATCTTTTTTTTTAAATTTCAATACATATAAGTACATATTTCATGATTGTTTTAAGTAAATTACAAAAATTTCGGAAGCTTTACTGGTACTAAAGAAATATTCAGTTAGGGGAATTCAAAAGATTAATAATTAAATAACTTAAATTCATTACAAATAATTCAATGGAATGCAAAATAAAGTGATAATTAAGAGTCCTCAGCCACCATTTTAAACCACTTTCAAAAACGTTGCCTCTGGCCGAGTTTCCTTTTAAATCTTATAAAAAACAGTTGGATTATTTTAAGTAGTTACCACTTTTCAACGCTTAAGATTTAATAGTATTTTTCAACTGGAAAATTTATCTTTAAGCTCTTCAACTCGGTGAGTGCTCTTAAGATTAGAGCCTGATAAGCTATTTTGAAATAAAAGAGTTATTTTTCTAATCATTCAGTAAAGAAAATATATTTAAAAAAATGGAAAAAAAATTTTTTTATCTTTAAACGCCTAACTTTCCTATTTCGCATTTTGTCTGAACACAAATATAATATTGAATTGTTTGAATTTCAATATGGAGAAAGTGAAATCTCGAACTATATTAATCATGCGGCAAGAAAAAACATATTTCAATAGTAAATAACGAAATATTTTAAGTTAAAGTAATGCAGAGACTTAATTTTCTATTTCACTGCATTATTTTTAGGTGTTGATTTATTTACATATATTGAGATTAATATTCAGTACTGAATTCAACATCAGTTGCCTTTAAATATTTTCCAATTTTTTAATGATAATAATACCTTAATTTTATTTATATCATGCTTCACAAATTTATTAATTTATTTAGTGACGATATATTGGTTTCATTAATGAAATCTTGGTATCTACAAAATTATAGAAATTTAATATAACCTCTACGATAGTTATTTCTATAATTTGGTATCTACAAAATTATAGAAATAACTATCGTAGAAGAACTGACGAAATTGATGATTTCTAACAAAAATTCTTAAATTGCGTAAATGTTATAAGCTTGTGATAATCCATTCTTATATTACGTAAATACAATTTTCCCTGTTTTTGATAAAATCACAAGTTTACAGTTAATCTTAATTAAAATTTTAATTTCCATTAAAATAATGTAACCAGTTAATCGCTAAAGTTAATTCAAGAAATGGATCCTAAATATTCCTTAATTAAAGTGAATCATCATTTGAAAAAAACATAAATTTTTAACATTATTAACAAAGTATTACAAAATCATAAAAATCAATAAATGCTTAATACTAGAAATTAATTACCATTTAAATTTAGATTAAAAATTTAGAAATCTCTTCATCAAATGTATCTCCTAAAAGAAAAATTTGTTGAATAAATAAGAACACAAATTTTAAAATCTTAAAAATTAAACTTATTAAAGTATATATAAACAATTATCATTTATTAAATTTAGAATAAAAATATATTTATTCCTAATGTTTACACCCCTAACATATCAAAAAATATAGGATGAAAAAAGAAAGATTACAAAAGTATGTAATTTTGAAGTAATATTTAGAATTTCATTTTTTATAATTTTTCAGAAACTTTAACATCAAATGAAATCAATGACATTATGCGTATATAACAGATAAGGAGACACATTTGCTTAATTATTATAATATTAGATGTTGAAAATTTTAAGGACTTATTAGTTCTTTGATTTTACCCAGAAGTTAATGTCTAAAACTACTCTAATCTATGCATTCAAAAATAATAAGTTAAATAAAATAATTATTTTTCCGATTTCAAAAACAGTTTGGTTACCGGTTATTTAAAAGGAAAAATATATATTTATGTGCAAGAATAAACAAACAACGCCCAAGCTCAAATGCTGTTGATTTAAATTAAAGGATAATTTTATCGACTTATAAATTAGAAGTTTAGTTCTAAAATACATATATCTCATTTATTTAAATAATAAATCGATACAAGAGAATAATTTTCATTAGTTCAGGTCATTTTCATAATTTTTGCTTTTCAATAACCTTTGCAGTTTTCAAGCTATTATTTTTAAATGAATAGTTTGTAGATTAAACGCAATAAATGTACATAGAATCAAATTAATAATAACATAAATTATAAAATAAAAGAATTTAAAACGACAACATTATGTCCAATATGTCATTTTTGAGATATATTTGTTTATATCTCATTATTTTGCTCTTGTATTTCCAAATGAAAACTTTTCCAATGTTAAAATCGATTCGATTTTCCAAATCAAACACGCAAACTTATTTTTAAACAAATAGTTAGCTCAAATTATGTAAACAAGAGAAATCAACTATCATATTTTTAATAACTGTTATTTCTGTAATCATATGAAATTTGTTTGATTATATTAAAATTTTCTTCAAAAGTTTCATTCGACGTTAATAAACTCTAGTACATTATTTTATGTAATATAATAATTTTAAATAAAAATAATTTATTATTTATATCTCTTACATTAGAATATAATTTATTATTTATATTCTAATTATAGTGACGTTCTTTACTTTTATATTTAATTATAAATATTTATAACTTATTAAAGTTATTAATCAAATTTAAAAAAATAATTTTTGTGAAAGAGAAAATTCAAACAACAAATAAAATTAATGATTTTTTACATCGTTTTGTATAGTATATTCATTAACTTTAATGTTTTATCAGGTATGACATAAGTCAGTGTTCTGCTAACTATTGAATATTTGAGGTTAGTAATTTTAAGTTCACACATTTAAAGAAGTAAAGAAAACGTAAATTTTCCTACTAATATTAAATATAAATATATTCATGAAAATATAATCATCCATCATTCTGATGACGAGTCAAACAATATTTCTGAAAATTTAATAAAGATTTAATAAACTTAATAAAGATAGTTGATAAAAATCATATATCTTTAGAATTTTCTTAGAAATAAAAAAGTATATAGACCACTGTATTTTAAGGTATGAAATGGCATACTTCAGACAAATTGTGTCCCATATAAGGAAAAATGTCTCGATTTCAAAAATTATAGATATAAAATTTTTAAATATATACTTTACATTTATTAAATTAACTATACAAATGCAAAGGTTTTAATAAAACTCTTTAAATATTTATCAAACACAATACTTGATTCCTGAAAACCTTCCAGTATTAGCCATAAACTTTAAACAGATGATTGTATACTTCATTAAAAGAAGTTTATCAATTTTGATAAAAATTTTGCTATTAAATATTTTAGTTTTGTCTCAGATTCTGTTACGTCACAACATTATTCGTACGGCAATTACCATCTGAAATCTTTATAAAATTGTATCATTAAGACTTTTATATTTCATAAAAATTTATAGTTTACCTTTTGTATATTTCTAATATAATTGAAGACTGAACTAATTTTTCTAAATTCTTTATCATTATCTTGATAACATTAACTTCTGTAAATTGTCTAGATGGAGATGCAAAAAGTGGCATTCATCTAGATATTATCTTTAAGATTGGCATTCAATTTTTTACATAGTACACTTTCTAGTATGCAAAATTTTTAAATATGATTATTAAAACTTTTTTTTCTTGATTTCGTAAATGATAATCTTATTTCAATCACAATGGATTGCGTTTAACTTATGACTAATGTATAAATCTGCGGACTGGATGTTTGCAATGGTTCGGAATCCATTTTAAAATTTTTGTCCCGATCTAAATAACACGGGCGTGCAGAAAATGATATTTGAGAGGAAAACAAAAGAAATATATTGTCTGTTACAATATTGTTTTTATTTCCCAAATACTATGGCAATTTTTACTTAAATGTAAGAAAACTTTTAATTCCTAACAATCATAAGGGGGAATTATTTCCTTGATATTCATAATAAGCGTGATTTGTCAAAATTACTTGAAACGAAATACAGTTAAAATTATATGTATGTTTACAGCATTTTTTATAAACAAACATGTTTTCCTATTAACTTACATGCTAGTTTTCTAATTTTTGTATGTGTTACTTTTAGTAACGCTTTTATCTATGTAAAATGAATTGCAACTGTTTTAGTTATTTAAAATTTTGATACAATGATTGTCAGAAACAAATATAATCCAAATAAGAATTTTTTTTAAAAAGATCCTAAAAATGCATAAAATATTTACTTCTTATCACAACGCTTGAGAATATTTGTATAAATCAGCAATTTTTTTGGTGAGGAGGGCTTTAATATATTTTTAAAATTACTATACTTGAAATATCATTCAGAGATCAGTTTAGAAATAATGCATGGTAAAAATAAATTTTTTATGTATGTTTAATAAATATGCAGATAAATACGACTTCCAAGTTGAAAAATTGAATCTCTGTATAAAGTACAGGGTGACTTTTTTTTAAAGTGACAGTGTTTGGAGAGATTTGTAGCGACATCTAATATCCGAAATAGCACAAATCTCGGTATTCAGACTAATCAAAGCACGGGGAAAAAAAATTCCATAAAAAAATTTTAGTTCCAAAAATCGCCGCTAGGGCATTTTGTGGTGCTTTACAATATATAAAATGTGAGAAAATAAAAATACTAACGCATACAATCGTACAGTTAAATTATTAATGTTTATTTACTACATTAACTTCCCCGATGAGGAACTATACAACATTCAATGTAAGCACCGTTCTCATTGATAAGACCATGCATTCTGTGGTTCTGTAAGACCATGCAACATTTCGTACACAGTCGTACGTAACATATCAGGAGGAATATTCCGCACTGTCTTTGTTATGCTGTCCCTTAGACAAATTTGATACACCACCAACATAAACGCATGTTCCGGTAACGTGAGAGGCATGGCCACTGAAGCTCGTTTACTGCAGCTGAGATTATTTGTTGGAGCTGTCTACTACTTGCTTTTACAGCCCTTATTACTAGCATTGTCAATCCACAACATTTGCATTTTTCTTTTCATTCCCGTGTTTTATATCCATGCTCATTATTGTAAACTACAGCAGTGCCACAAAATGCTCTAACGGCGACTTTAGGAACTAAATTTTATTTTTACGGAATATTTTCCCCATGTCTTGATTAATCTAAATACCATGTTTGGTGTCATTTTGGCTATATATTAGATTGTGCTGCAGGACGCTCCAAGCACTGTCACTTTAAAAAAGATCACCCTGTTCATTTACATATTGCATGCCTAGCATTTTTAATATAAACTTGCTGACCGATGGCTGAATGGTTAGCCTCTCTAACTTTAAAGCAGTAGGTCCTGGGTTCAAATCTTGGTTCGGACAGGATTTTCCTTTCTCCCTGTGTGTGATGTGTTTCTTTATTCCTTCACTTTCGGGCCGAAGACGGTATAGTCACTGGGTGCCCAATTATATATGCCTCTGTTTCATACCTCAATATTATCACCTCTTTTAGTGCTGAATGTTATATCCTAAGTGTACCCCGGAATTAGAAAACAAAATGCTCGTATTTCAAATATAGTTATCAAAGCGCAAGAAATAAGCATCAGAGTTCATGTTTTTACACCATTTTAATTGTTTTGAATATATATTTATTGCAGTTTGTAAACGATGTTTTTTCATTCCATCTATATCTACGCTGCATATTAAATTGCTTGTTAATGTAACTTTTTTTTACTGATTATATAGTGTAGACACGCCGACCAATGGCTGAGTGGTTAGTGTTCCTGACTTCTGAGCTGTTGGTCCCGGGTTTGAATCCCGGTTCGGGCATAGATATTTCTTCCTTGTCTGTTCTCTCGTGTTCTTTCTGTCCTTTCTTCTGTGATGTTGTATGAATGTGGCCCGCCCTATAAACGGGTTTGTGGTGGTATGGCGTGTGTAACGCTACTCGCCTCCGTGACTTGGTTCACAGGTTCCCGCTAGGTAACGATAAATGAGTAGCAGTTTCTGGCCTTGTTGTGGCATAGGGTTCGTTCACCTAAGTGTGCCCGCCGTTGGAAAATATATAGTGTAGACACGACATTTTATTTCCTTAAATTTGTTTTAATTAATTTTATTGTTTTAAGCTATATTGGAGTTTTTGAATTTTGTACTTACACACATTTTTCAAAATAGTTTTAATATGTAAGTGATATAAATGTTTTCAACAACAAATTTCAAAGATGTTAAGACTTCATAATATTAATTTTTATTTAAAATCAGTACTTATTACTTTAATACAGATGCATAAGTTGTAAACGGATCATTTGCTTGTATATATATACACTCCTTCATATTTTCCCCTCAAACTTTGTTATTCGAATTCTTAAAAAAAAAAAAACAGAAATAATAATAACCATACTAAAATTTATTTTAAAGTATTTGCTCCAAATATACATTTCTTTTTTTAATTTATTCTCATTTAACTTTTTCTCCAATATATCCCACTTATAATACACACTATCAAAAATCATTTTTAGGGACACAACTATTTTTAAAACATTTTTATCTTGATCTTAAATCTTTTTGAGCCAAAAAAAACATGCATACATTTTTAAAATCCAATTTCTTTTTTTCATACGTGTTGCCCATTTTTTTTTTTTTTTTACTTTTTTTTATCCATTGGGGAAAACAAATTGAATTTTTCTTCTTACATCTAGAAGTGAGTTCTTACATCACACCTGGTCGTTGAAAGTTGACAGCGATTTAAACAATATTTAACCACCGGAACACGTTATGATGAAAAATAGGAATTCACTCGTATCTGCTGTTCGAATCATTTTTCAGCGAAACCTATTTTCAACGCTCACGTAATAAGAGTCATGGTGAATAAAAGAGCAAAAGTGAAAACTTTTTACCAAAAAACCGTCTTATATTTTTCCCGACTCCACTTAAGCCCATTTCTTTTGTGTTTTTTCCTTTGGTACTCTGTCACCAGGTTCCAGAGAGTACTCTATGAATATCTCCACACTATAAAAGAGTGACATTTTATAATATTCCATTTCATTTTATACTTTCACATCGAAAGTATTTTTTCTGACACGCCAGTCAGTATATATTATTTCGCTCTCGAATTTGAGATAGTTCTTTAGGGGTTCATTTCATCTTCATAAATATTTTTTTTCAAATTATGACTTTCTTTCGAATTTTTTTTATTTTTAAAACGAAAGTGACATTTTTTGCAATTGTATTCACTTACAAATTTTGGTTATTTCTTTTTATGTTCTTTTTTATTTTTATTTTCTCCGAATTACTATAATGTAAATGTTATTTCTCCTTTATAAATTCAATTTTTATTATTTCTAATAATATTAAGAACTCTCCAAAGTTGAGTTACATTAAACTTCTAGCTTTTTTTCACTATTCTTAATGTTTAAATAAGGAAAAATATTTTTAGTTCGAAATGAAATGTTTACAATAATAATTTATAATTTGTATGTACTTCATTTCTATCTCAAAATATTTATATGTAGTTATGAACAATAATTTATATTTTATGTTTCATACAACACATAAACATCATTCCCAAAATATACTGATGAATATTTCTTACAATTTATTATACATATCATTAAACCAATATTATTAAAAATGCTTTAAATGTGGTGTGATGCATTAATAATCTGCTAAAAATATTATATACCTAAAATTTTAATCATACATAATACCATAAGAATTGTTTGTTTGATATTTGTAAATTCAATACAATTTTATCGATTTTTAAATAAATAGATATAATACAAATAAGTTAATCCAATAACTAAAATCAATTATATAATTTAGAATGTTCTAAAATTTTTTGTAATCTATTTGCAAGTTATTTAAAGAGAAATTTCATTAAAGAATATGCAGCATGTGCGTAATTATAAAAGTGCTAAGCTACTTCTGATGAATGCTCTTTCTATTATTAAGGAAAATATTTTCTAGGTACATACTTTTCTAACAATATTTTTATGTTTATATTAATTAAATAAAACTAAACAGTTAAAAATAAAATAATTTAATTAAAATTTTTAAATATAAATCAATATTTTTTTAAAGTAGTATATTAGGTTGGGGAATAAATTTGTAGCGTTTCTACCTAAAACATTTATTTAAACAAAAAAACAATAATTATATCAATTAGTTAATCAACTATATATTCGCGTTGCTGTTTGCAACCTCTTCCCACCTCTCGACGACCAATTCGTTGATGCCGTTCTGCCTAAAATCGCCTGATTTGGTGTCAAAGAATTTGTTGAGTCAGTATTTAAAGACATATTTGTTTATCAATAGGTAACGTCCTTCATATGGTTTGACAAGGAGCGGCAAAGATGGTAATTGGTCGGTGCAAGGTTCGGAGAATATGGCGGATCAGCATCCGCCGTATTCTCCCATTCGAGATCTTGGAGTACGGCTTTGACGACTTGTGCAACATGGGGCCTGGCGTTGTCTTGAAGGAGTATGGTTTGATCATGTCGATCAGGTCTTTTCAGTCGAATAGCCTCATTCACGCGGTGTAGATGGACAATGTAGAGCTCCTTGTTGACTGTGGAATTCTTTTCGAGCATTTCCCAGTGCATCAAGTGGTCCTTAAAAACTGGCTCAACAACTCTTTTGATACCAGACCGGGTGAATTTTTGCGGAACGGCATCAACAAATGGGTCAAGAGGTGGGAAGAGGTTGTAAACAGAAACGGCGAATATATAACTGATTAACTTATTGATATAATTATTGTTTTTTGTTTAAATAAAAGTCTGCTACGAATTTATTACCCAACCTAAGACTAACATTTAAGGACTAATTGATTAAAATTATAACGTCATTTGTATTTATTTTCAAAGATGATTAAACTCAATTGCGGCACACTATTCAATGCTTTCCTTCGAAATAATTGAAATTAAACTAATTAATAGCCGCAGACATATAAGTCTAAGACCAAACCTGAAACTTTAAATTTTGAGATATTTATTCTCTTAACACAGAATAGAGAGGCGCATAAAGGTTAAGTGATTACACGTATTTTTTTAATAATGGCGGGCACTTGAGTGACTAACCCTTCGCCACAACAAGGCCGGAAACTGCTACTCATTTGTCGTTACCCAGCGGACACCTGTGAACCAAGTCACGGAGGCGAGTAGCATTACCCGCGTCATACCACCACAGACCCGTTTATAGGGCGGGCCACATTCATACATCAACACACAAGAAAGGACAGAGAAACACAGAGATAGTAACATCCATGCCCGAACCGGGATTCGAACCCGGGACCCACAGCTCAAGAGTCAGGAACGCTAACCACTCAGCCATTGGTCGGCTTGATTACAGGTATTGAATATGTATCTCAAATTAATACTTTTTCTGTTTATCGTATTTTGGACATATTGCTTCTGCCACAGCTTTAGTTTTATTATACTTTCAAAACTATGTTCTTTTATTTTTTGACTTTCAAATAAATTTAATAAAATTAATTGTTAGAGGAATAATTTTAATTCTTGTTTATAAAATGTCTTATTTCCGGAAATATATTTTAAGAAATAATATTAAATTGAGATTTTTGTAAGTTTCTCATTTTCTTTTTTCAGACAATTTGAAAGTTCAGAATTGTCACAGAAGTAGATTCAAATAAGTACGTATTTAATGTTCGTAATTTCTCTCGTCAATATACATTTCAATTTAATCATGACGGAATTATCAATGAAATATTAGTAATCATTTTGCAAATAAATTAAATATTTAGGATTAATAGCATTATAGTATAATAGATTTTAACTATGATTTTTCATAATTTGACAGTAAAAATATATAAATAATTCAAAGTTTATGACAAAAAATACTTCCTTCAAACTATCTTCAGACAACATTTGGTGATTTTCAGTCATAAATGCAAGTGTTACAAAAACTGTAAATTAAAGAATTCATCTACATTTATTACATTACTTAAAAATATTAAAACAATTTCAAAGTATCATAGTAGAATTTTCATCGTATTCAAAATCTACTAAAGTAATTTTATAGGTAATCCATGAATTTTTCCTACAAAAAACTCATTTTTAAATTAAGAAACATGTGCTGTTTAATCCTAAATGCTACCGCTTTACAGAAATTAATCTAATCAAATTTACTTTAAGGTTCAATAATTGCTTAACACAGTGAAGTAATTAATATTAAATTACCAATTAATACTATCAGCAACTTCAAATAGCTTAAGGCAATAACTTATCTAAGGAAACTAGGAATAGCGAATTAATCAAAAGTAATCAACAGTATTTAAAGCACACCTTCTCAAGCGTGCAAATAGTTCTACCATGGTGTGATCAATCCCTCAAATCAGTAGAAGTGCTGCAAAATTATTTGCCATTTGTAGTTAAATTTAGTTTTGAATTTTAATGAAACAGAAGCTAAATCATTTGTAGAGAATATACAGAAATGTTAACAACAAAAAAGTGAATTAAAAATGACAAATTAAAATCGGAATTAAGATGCGATTCAATGTAATTAGCTGTGTTTCATTGATTTCTGTATTGAATTGCAGTAATGAACAGAAAGAAATTAATTTTGATTTGTTTTTATTTCATGCATTTATAAATGTCATATAACATATCATAGAGGAGTCATTAAAAAATTAATTAAACAATAATTTTAATAAATTACATAAAATTAAAACCTAGGAAAATTAAATAAATTTTACAACTTATATATTTAAAATTTACGTTAAAAATGTGTTTCTTTGATTAGACTAATTATATATATATATATATATATATATATATATATATATATATATATATATATATATATATATATATATATATATATATATTTCCAGGTTAAAAAGTTACAAGTACTGAATTATCAAAATATCTTCAAAATGCAACTTTGAATGTTATGAAATTTATGATTAATCAAAGAATTCTGACGTTAACATATACCTTATATATGAAATAATTAAAAAATCCAGACATTTATCTTTATATTTTATTGCATACTACAAATTCAATCACATTTATTACCTGGAAGATAAAATGAACGTACCTAAATATCTCCAAACAGAAAACCCGTAAACACATCCACTATGAGTTTGGTAAGAAGTATAGAAATTTTTTGCAATATTAACTAATCCTTAGTATTTTTCTGGAAGATAAGTGGCATTAGCTACTTAGTAAGCAATCTTTAAAGTAAATGTTAATAGTTTAAATTAACAAATAGATTTTATCAAAAAAATGTTTATAATCTTAATTTGTTTATTTTCAAAGAGAATTTGAATAATTTAATTCCAAATAATCTTTAAAAACTTCTAAACTTATCATTGACACACACACACACACACACACACACACACACACAGAAAATTTTAAAACCTGATATTAAATAATCTAGCTAAAAATTAAATTCATTAAAAATGTTTACTTGATAATAAACAGCAAAAAATGCTTTATCAAGTAAGTTGATTTTCTCTCTCAATAATTATCCAAATAGTAATGAATAATATCTAAACTAAACTATTTTAAAATTCAAACTTAAATTCGTATGTGGTTTAAAACAGACTGAATTTAATATACAAAAAACAAAAATGTAAATCATTTATTAAATTTCAATAGCTATTTGAAAATAATAGGCTTTGAAATTTTAAGTTCTGATCCAATTAATAAATTTAAAAGAAAATTTGTTAAAATCTGAAGCTTTTTGAATGAAATCTGTGACAAATATCAATAACGAGTGTTTGTAAAATTACTTTTTAAAACTAATTTAAATCCGCAACAATTATCGTTTTGATGAATTTAAATTTGGACTTCAAAAGTTCTACATAGAACTTATAGTTCTTCCGTTAAGAAAAAAAGAAATTAATTACTGTAACTATCAAAAATTTTTGAATAAGTACAACAAAAATATTGGAAAATCAGTTTTATTCTCACAAAAGAGAATAATTGAAAAACAATTGTGAAATTAAAAGTATTTAATTTAGAAGTAGCTAAATCTATTTGTATTTTTATTATTCAATTTCTAGGATCTCTGAAGAATTGTATTTCGAAGTTAATTGTTAAGAATGTTTGAAATTAAATGGATTTAAATAAAATGAAAATTGTTTGATATTCAAGATCTAACGTATATTTGTTTCTTAAACATCAATTTTATTTATCTAATGTTTGTTGCTCCATTTGTAATAATTTATATCAAAGCATTTTTAATTCACATTAATTTAATATTAATTTCAAAAATAAATTAACCATTCTTATTTAATTTTTCTTTAATTTCTAAAATTCTAGTTATTATCAGTGAAATTTTAAGAATTTTTTTATAATCTGAGAAAATTATAAGCAAAATGTTTACTTTAAGGCTAAATTTATGTTTTAATATAATCGTATGATGATTTAATCTGGTTATCTTTTGACATTTTACCTCATTGATATTATAATAATTGATTTATTTTTTTTCATTTTATAAAGCATAAAATAATAAAAAAATTTCTAAATATTAAAATATGCATTTCGGAAAATATATAGGTGATTTTTTTTTCATTAAATACCTGCTTATTTTTCTGGTCACTTATTAAGTATTACTCCTTAAAGTTAAGACACTGTTTATTTTAAAGCAAAAAAATTGATTCATTCAGATAATGAGCTTAAAAATGCCCTACCTTAATTAAAACAGTATGCTCTAACGTAAATTTAAATAGAAAAAATATAACTTTTCTTTTTCTTAACGCAATATCAGTTTCATAATTTATTTGCACAACAAAAATATTTTAACTTAAAAAAGTTCATAATAATAGTCATGAGTAAAAAGGTTTTGCCAAGTAATAATATTATTAATCATATAAAATATTTTATTTGGAAAATAAGCATCAAGATTTCAGAAAAGAGATTTAACATATTTAAATTTGTATGTGATTCAAACAGCTTAAAATCTCGAACAATTTTAATGATTTTGTTGCAAAATATTGTTCGGTAAAATTTGAAAACTTATGGTATAACAAACTGTTTTTTCCTTAATACGCTATCTAAATACATACTTTCTGTTATATACAAGAATCATACATTTTAAGTGATATTAGGTAAAATAATATTTATCTATAACTCCTTTGATAGTAACAACTACAGTATGACCATGTATTTATTAGATAGCTACTGTTGTTAAAATAACTAAAGTAACAATTTCTTTTTTGTTGATGATTATATTATACCAGAATAAATGTCCACATAATGATATGTCAAAATTTTCAAAAAAGTTGATTGAACCTCTGAAGTATCTATCCTTTTAAAAATATTTTAATAAAGAAAATAGTTTATTTTTATAATTCCGAATCGGCAATAGCACAATCATTTGTTTTATTTGGCGACACAGATATATTTATTATATTTTTCTAGAATATTATAGAAACTGACATTGATTCCAAACAAGGCATTTGTAACTTTAGCTAAATTTCTTAAGTGGTCTATCCCTCATTTAAATTACATTTATGCAAATATTTTATATAACTTTTCTTCTACTATTTATGCAATATTTTCTTAAATAAATCCTTATAATATAAGGGGTGATCAAATGAAAAGGTACGAAACGACGTAAAAACGTAACAGTTAAATATTTGCACATTCCGCCATGAAAGAACGTAGCGAGACATCTCGGGATGTGATTGGAGTCTCTAACTGGGATAGGAGCATGCGCAGGAGAGATCAGAAGCTCTTATAAAAACAGCGTCCAAATCATGCGGCAATCCGTATGAGGACAGGATCGTTCGCGTTGCAAAATTCGACGATTGAGAAGCACAACGACGTGTTATCCGATTTCTGATAGCGGAAGGTGAGAAACCAGTAGAATCGTCACCTCCCGCTAAAAAGTTCAAAGCCGTATGTCAGCAGGATAGGTGTTGCTCACCGTCTTTTTCGACGTTCAAGGTACGATACTTGTGGAATTCATCGAGCACAGAAAACCACAAGCAACGATGTGTACTACGAGACATTCCGACGCCCACCCAGGTCAATCAAGAACAAAAGACCGGGGCTGCTCACGAAGGGTGTTGTTCTGCTACATGATAACGCTCGTCTACACGTCTCCAGAGTCACGCACATGAAATTGGCCAAGTTCAAATAAGAAACGTTGGACCATCCGCCCTATAGTCCGGACATGTCTCCCTGCGATTTCTATGTGTTTAGTCCACTGAAAAATCACCTGAATAGGAAGCACTTCTTAAATTTTAACGACGTACTCAAGGACACTGAGAAGGACTGGATCTCGTCACTGACCACAGTAATTCTGGGAACAGGGAATCCTGCGGCTTTTTCATCATTGGGATCGTTGTGCTCAAGCCTATAGTGTATATTTTGAATAAAGTCTACATTTGTACCTACCATGTCGTTTTTTCATTTGATCACTCCTATTATACATACAAAATTATTAGTCATAACTTTCAAGTCAAAACTCATTGTTTATTCCAAACATTTTTTTTGTAAAATTCAATATATTAAAAATATTTACTTACTTCTATCTCAAGTTTATGACTGGAAAATTCAAAGGTTACACCTATACTTTTACTAGAAAAACAAAGGAATTAATTGCTTGTGTAACACTCTTCATTACATCTAAAAAATGCCTGTTCTTTCAGTCTGTTTGCTGACCTGTTCACTTATCAAATATGAGTCATGAATTTTCGTCACGCATGTGGAACATAAATATGGAATTTCATTTTCTGGAAGAACGATTTGAAAAAAAGCAACCTCTTGATATAACATTAATTAAGAAGCGTTAAGCCTTATATCTTTTAGAGTTTTTCTCAAATGGAAACGATTTATTAACATTTTAATATTCGTAAGCAGTACAACATTTTAAAAAGAGAAAAATGAAAAAAAAAATGTAACATTAAATCGGTATTTAAGATTTCTCAATAAATTAAACATTTTAGCATTTTTTTTCATGTTTTTGGAGACAAATATCATGTTTAAATTTATGAGTTAATATTTTTCTTTAACTGTCAAAAGTTTTATTCATAATATGTATTGTAACCAAAAGTTTGATGTCATTATCTTTTTTCAAAAAGAAAAAAAAAGTTGTCACCAAGATTTCAAAGTTAATTTCATTTCTTCATATTATGCTTTAATAAACATTGTTTTTTTAGTATAACTACAGGCACAGGTGCTGAATAATCCATGCGCCAAGTTCTGAGAAAGGCGACTTTTTGACGGATTTTCTTATGAATCTGGCAACCTTGTTTTTATTACGTCATACATATGAAGAACTATAACAATTATGCAGAAAATTCTATTTTGGTAACGTTAGTATGTATGTCATCACGCACGTTACGATACGTCATCTTGGCAATATTTCTTCATCGCCAAAAAAATTCAGAATTTGGAATCGTGGATTATACGGCACCTGTGCCTATCTATTCATTTTAAAGACGTTTAATTTAATATCTATTGAAATTTAAATTACATTTTTTAGAGTTTGAAAACATATTGAGCATAGCTGAGCAATTATTAAAAAACAATAAAAATCAATTACATAGATAAAAAAAACAATTTAATTAAAGTTATCTTGTTTGTTTTCTATATTTGATGCTTCAAAATTGTTAGATTAGTTGAAGGCTACGCCGTTTAATACTAATTTCAAATAATGAAATACAAGTACCGTTTTGTGTGCTTAATATTTTAAAAAATCCCTTTTACTTTTATACTTTTACAATATATTTTCTTTAAAATATTTCTTTTAATTTTACAAAAAAATTAATTTTTTGAAATCAACTGGAAAATGAAGTTTTTGTTGATGCTTTTGTTTTAATTTCGTAATGTCAATTCGAATTGCATTTTAATTATTATAAGCAATAAGGTAATGTGAAATAAAAAAGGCTAACAAACAACATTCATTTCATTATTATTGGTAACAAATTTTTGCATACGTTGTTTCGTGACTTTATATAGAGTTATTACAAATTATTGATAATGGAAACGTATAAGCATGCAAATATTATTGCACAAAAATTTAAGGTACTTTGCCTAGAGAAATAAGCTATGTGATGCAATAACTTTGAATATAGTACTTTATATATTTTTTATTGCTTTATTCATTTATTTTCTAACTATTAATGTATTACTATAATTCTTTATCTGCAAACCAGAGTATAATTATTTACATTTTCATTTATTGTAAAACATTGGAGGATAGTTATTTAAATAAATAAAATATTTTTATAATCTTTTATGTTATATTTTGTTTATGATAACATTATTAAACTGATTTGCATGCGTTTATCACTTTAGTTAAGTAATTTATCTACTATCTTTTTTCCACTACAGGAAATAATGTAGTAAAATCATGTAAAAAATATCAAAGCCTTTTGATTACAAAGAAGATTTGAAAACTATGACACTACTTCATTCTTACTTTTTTTCAAGAGTTCAAATCCCACAGATAAGAGAAACCTACATAGCACGCGGTGTGTGATCTTACTATTAAAAAAGTTAATTATTATTAAGAAAAAGAATGAAGAAGAAGAAAAAAAGACTGCGTGTTTACTCACGCTCACGCATTTAATCAATTTGGCAATTTTTTTCTAAGTAATAATTTATTTACTTTAAAATTATTATTTTTAATATGTAGGCTTTTTAAAATATTACTCCATTTCAATTATAAAATTTAAATATTTCTTTAGTTGAGTTTTGCATTTTCAAAATATTTTGAATATAGTCTTTTTATGTGTAAAATGAAAACTATGCTATAATTTGCTTAAGTTTTATGATATTCTCATAAATATTGCTTCTTTTGTTGGAAAAAAAATATTAATTCTAAAAATATTCTACCTGATTTTCTTGTGTTTTATGCTTGACACTCATTTCTTAAATATATTTAAAATTAATACGTTGGCAGTGTTTTGACTCTATTGATGTTAGTTCGTTTAATGAGCAATGCCGTTATTATGGAACTTATATAAAAATAAAAAAAAAGTTCATAACTTATGAAAAATATACTTCTTAAACTATTTCAGTAAGATCCTCATTTTGTATTTTTTATGCGATGTAAAAAAATAATGTTTATTTCTAAATTAAAATAGTATTCTTATGAATCTGTGAAAAATAGAATTCCTTTAAATTAAAAAATAGAATTCCTGAAAATTAATATTTCCTTTTAAGGAAATTACAATATACATTATTGTTAAGTCAATTGACTAATAAAAATACTTATCAACTTTTTCCACAAATTCTGATTTCCCAGTTTTAATACAACAACGATAATTCAGTAGTTTGGAAAATAGTAATGATTATTATTTACTAATTAAAGTATTAACGAATAAAATTTATAATATTTTGCTAAATGCAATTAAAAAAAATTCGAAATTATACACTCGATGAGATGTTAAGTCCATTGACTTAACATTGTTGTTAAATCAATTGATTAAACAAATACTTATCAACTTATTCTACAAATTCTGATTTCCCTGTTTTAATACAACAACGATAATTCAGTAATTAGGGAAATAGCAATGATTATTATTAACTAATTAAAACATTAACGAATAAAAATATAATATTGTGTTGAATGCAACAGATAGAAATTCGAAACTGTACACTCGGTGAAAATTAATCAAATTAAAAATATTTTTAATTAAAAAATATGAATTTAGAAATAAAACATTACTATTATACCATTTAAAAAATTTAAAATTTTTGAAAATAATAAAAAATATTTTAAATTAAAAATAAAATCAGCTGAGAGAATATAAACCAAAAACATCCCTGTGTTACGAATCCACGAATAAAGTATTTCTTTGAAACAGGTGTAGTAACGAAATTCTCTCATCTGTAATATAATATCATTCTGAATTGAGAAACAATGTAAACAGCTGTATTTTAGCAACTTTATTTTAAGAACTTTCTATAAATATGAAATATATATGATTCATAATTTTGATCTGCTTAAACTTTCTGTAAGTTACAAAACAACTTTTCTTTTACAATGTTGGAAAGTTGCAGTATGACAATTTTAGGTTTATTCATTAATTATATGTTAACTGAGTCATAAATATTGCATGGTAACTGAGAATTACATTAATAAATACCATAACTGAAACATTCCCATTTTTATAAAATCGCAAAATAATTTTATCTGAGAATATATATTATTTTTAAATTTTTAAACTATGCATGATTTTTTTTAATATTTTTTCTCTTCAAAGAAATTTATTTACACCTCATTACAAGTGATTGGCATTTGCTATCCAAAAATGCAAGGGAAAACATAAAAATATAAGAATTAATTTACTGAAATGTAGATTCTATAATAGATTACATTGCATGTGCAAGAAACATTTAGATTAAAGAGGAGATTTTCTTTCATATAATACAATTTTCTTCAGTTTTTTTTAAAAATTTAAAAATTTGTCCAGTTTAATAATAGAAGGAAATCTGAGTGGAAAAGTATTTTTCTATATTCAATGTTATCTTATAATTTATAGATAAACATTTTACGGCATTTTTCCAAATGAATACAGAGTAATAAAGCCATATATATATATATATATATATATATATATATATATATATATATATATATATATATATATATATATATATATATATATATATATATATATATATATATATATATATATATTGTTCTGGAAAGTACAAAAGCTGTGAAACATCTGAAAGAAAAAAATGTTCATTTGATGCTGCATACGGAAAAATGGAACAATGCATCTAAAAGTCAGCAGGCACCTTGAAGAAAGGTATTAGTACGGGATATATCCACCGTGGAGTGTAATGCAACATTCCACACGTCGTATCATACTTTGCACAACATTATCCAGCAGCTGTTGAGGCAATTTATCTCATTCCTCTGGGAGTGCACGGATGAGGGTGTTCTTGTTTGTCGGAGGATAGTTTTGACCAGCAACTTGCCTCCCAAAAGCATCCCACACTTTTTCAATGGGGTTTAGGTCTGGAGAACGTGATGGCCATACGAGGCGTTGAATACTCTCATTGTCTAGACAATCCTGAACAGCGAGTAATCGATGACATGTTGCGTTGTCGTCTATAAAAACAAATTCATCACCTACAGCACCACGGAAAAGACGAACATGAGGAAGAAGAACATCATTAATATATCGTTGGCCCGTCATAGCCCCATTCGCAACCACATGCAGCTGCGGCCATTGATCATGATGCCGACCCACAACATGAACACTGCATGTCGGATATCGGTCCCTTTCCTGGATATTTTCTGGACGATAAGTAGTACCACTCTCGCGCCAGATCAGTTGGAGTCTACAATCTGATGACAGACTGAATCTACTCTCATCTGAGAATGGTACGCATGCCCTGTACTGTTCAGTCCAATTGCGATGATCACGACATCATTGCAAACGGGCAGTACGGTGCTGTCTGGTCAATGGGACACACACAACAGGTCTGCGGGCGTATAGTCTTCCTCCCCTCAAACGTCGGGCAACAGTTTTTCGGGAGATCTGCTTTCCAGAGGTAGCAAGAAACTGATTTGTCACCTGCTGAGCTGTGGTGCGTCTGTTCCTTTTTGCTGATAGGACGAATATATCTGTCTTCTGCAGGCGTCGTACTTCTAACACGACCTCCCCCATGCCACCTACTACACTTTCCAGTAGTTTTAAATGACTTCCACAGCCGTGAAACAACGTTGTGAGCGATATCGAACTCCTTGGCAACATATGTTATTTTTCGCCCTTTTTCGATCATTCCAATAATTCGGCCACGCATAAAATCATCTAAGTGATGTCGGGAAGAGATGTCAAAAATTTCAAATTCGTCTATTAAATCTTTCCTGTAAAACTTTGACTTGAAACAACAACTGTCTACACGCGTCAAGACCTTTAAAGCTCTTATGAACTCTACCAAGTGATGAACAGACGTGGAAAAAATTTGCATACGCATACTTCTTCTTACTATATCCCATAATTTTCCACATTTTGCTTCCTTTTATTTTGTGGCTGCTATATGGATGTATATGTGTATATACATATACGTACACATATATATGCATATATGTACACATGCATATATGTATATATATATATATACAGGGTGGCATCTTCATCCAGTTAACAAAAAAATATTGTATTAAACTAAAACCATGGAATTTATTTTCAAAAAATTATCTTCACTTAAATCATTTGTTACTAAGATACAACATATTTAAATATTTTTAAAATGGTCCCCTTGGGCAACGATACAGAGATTTAAACGTCGCGTAAAATTTTCTGCAATGGGCCGCTGCTCATCAGGTGTTAATTTAGCCGATTCCTTCTTAAGAGTAGCCTTTAGGCGTTCCAAACTTTGATTTGGTTTAGAGCATACTCTTGATTGTAGAATAGAACAAACACTATAATCCATAGGGGCAGAATCTTGTTGAAGTGACCAGATGGTGTTTTTAAAATGTTTTGAGGCCCAAGGAAGTAAAACCAACTGTAAAGTCTCATTGCAGTTACATGGTCTTGTTTATTTTAACGCCTTGATCTACGAAAACCAAAGGAGTTTTTCCAGATTCACAAATGCCTCCCCAAATCATAACTGACTGTGGTTTTTACCGACGTTCTACTCATGTGGAAGTTCTACTGTGATCAGATGTTCAGTTGCGGTCATTTTGTAAATTATAAAATTGTTCAATTGTTAAAAGTTTTTCGTCCGTGAAGATGAAATGCTTCCATACTCTTTTTGTGAACTTTGGAAGGAGAGCTCGACATCTTTGCAACCGTTTAAGCTTACTTTGCACAGTTAGCTTCTATACTTTTCGAAGCTTATTTGGCTTAAGTCCTAGTTCTTCTTTTGCAATTTGTTCAACTCTGATTCTCTATTAATCCCTATTTCTTTAGCTGTTTTTCTCATTGAGTTTCTTGGATTTCGGTTAATTCGTTTCTTGATAATTTTTCGAATTTCATTTCTATTCACAGTTCTTTTTTTTTTTTTTGGTTTTAGGGGCCTATCACTATCATGGCCAAGCTCTACGAATCGTTTTATAGTACGTGATATCGTTTGTCTGTGGATATTCAGCTTTCTGGCAGTCTGAATTTGCATCAATCCGGCATCAAATAAAGCAATTATTTGTCATAGTTGGTTTAGCATATTATTTCAAGCAAGGAAATAAAAACCTTTTCCCAACGGCGGGCACACTTGGATGACGAACCCTATGCCACAACAAGGCCAGAAACTGCTACTCATTTGTTGTTACCCAACGGGCATCTGTGAACCAAGTCACGGAGGCGAGTAGCGTTACCCGCGCCATACCACCACAAACCCGTTTATAGGGCGGGCCACATTCATACAACATCACAGAAGAAAACAGGAAACACGAGAGAACAGAGAAGGAAAGAAACATCCATGCCCTAACCGGGATTCAAACCCGGGATCAACAGCTCAGGAATCAGGAACGCTAACCACAAAGTCATTTGGTCGGCCTGTTTACACTATATAATCAGTAAAAAAAAGTTACATTAACAAGCAATTTAATATGCAGCTTAGATATAGAAGGAATGAAAAAACATCGTTTTCAAACTGCCATAAATACTTATTCAAAACATTTAAAAATGGTGTCCACTCAGCCATCGGTCGGCAGGGGAAATAAAAGCTAGCTATTTGTTTTACTAATATTAAGTTCTCTTAAGCAAATGAAATTAATATAAAAAGTGATGGAGATGAATTAAACCAATCAAAAGCAGTACAAATTTGTCAACAGTATGAAGTTGTCACCCTGTAAATATACATATATAATTTGTAAAATGAAAATAAAAATCCATGAAAAGTAGTTTAAATTAAAGATTTATATTAAAACACATGTCAATCTTTAATTAAATTAGAGATTAATGTTTAAAACACATGTCAATCTTTAATTAATTAGAGATTGATATTTACAACACCTGTTGGCAAGGAAGCCTAGTTGAATAAGTTTAGAATAGAAATCATGCATCCCTGTAAATAATTTGAATTTATTTCAAAATTTATAAAACAATTGTATTTAATTTGGGTTAATAAATAATCATATACGAAATTGAGAAAATTAATTGAAAAATTGTGGATATACGAAGCTTGATTTCTCTTGTAAAACAAATTCAATTACTTATTTCGGTTTATTTTAAAAGAAATACCTATAAGATTTCCCGTTTCTTATTTATGAGTTTACTTTAGCTGCAACATCTTAAAAATATATTATAATTGCACACTGCAGCTATTTTTTTAATGGAAACGATGATTTTCTTTTTACAGACAATTAAGGAAAAATTATTCTGGTAATAGAAAATTAGCTAAAACTTTCATTCGTTAAAATATTATAAAAGTTTTTTTTTTTAATTGGTGACTTTAATAGTCTTTAATTATGTTCTTTATTGTAAATTTGAGACAAAACTATTAAAATAATGATTCCTTTGTGTGCTCATGTTACGTAACTTAAAATGTGACTAAGTAACAAAATTCCTATCCAATAAAGTTTTCAATTCTTTTTATAAAGAAATTACAAAATGTAGTTATTTATTATGATGAATATGTAACAACACAGTCCTTCCTAACTTAGTTATAGAGTTTACATTAGATGTGTTTTACTTTGAAAATTATAAGCCAACAAATACAAAGTAGTGTGGTTAAAAAAAAAAATTCTCAATTTTTCTTGAATAACAAGCAAAAATCACTCCTTTATTTACTTTAGGAACTTTAAAAAATATGACTTCCTAAATCATTTTAATTGCAATAAAGACACGAACATTGCGAACTCATTTATTTACATCCAACTTTCAAAGCAAAACAAAAAAAGAAACAAGCTGCTCATTGTAAGGCAGAGTTTGTTGGAAGCCTTGGGGAACAAATTGTGCTGTGAAACTGACGTATGAACAATACGTTACGCTAAATACATCATCGTTAGTAACTTTAAAAAAACGTGTACAATGAGCTTGTAAAAAGAAATAGCTGCGTTTACGAAAATAAACAGAATTGCCACTAAATTAATGCTTGAGATAAAAAAATTTTTAATTTATGTCTGCACTTTTTTTTCTTGTTATAAAACAACTGAACAGCTCTTTTAATTTCTTCAATTTAACTGTAGAAAAATAGCTTACAGCATTATAATTTAAGAATAAACTCAAAAGAATGCTTACTCGATTTATGCATTATTGTTTTCTCTTTAAAAACATTTTTGATGTTTTCTCTTTCACACATACGCTTGAAAATATTTTTAACGATTTTTTTTTCCTTAACAATACAAGAAAAATAAATGATCATTTCCCAAATAATGTTTAATTTACATAGAAAATTAAAAATTATGTACCATTTAAGTTCTAATTAAGAAATAAATCTTACAATAGAAATAATTCATTTTATTTCAAATAGTTAAAAATTTTGATTTACACGAGAAATGATTTACTTATTGGTAGTCAGTATTTTCTTACTTTTGTATGCACAGTTTACATTGCTTTTTGTAAATTGGTAAAACAATATCTCTCTCTTTCTTTTTCTTATTTAATCAAGGAAAAACTTAATGATTGGAACATTAAATTATTCGTATAATATTTTTCGATTAACTTTTTTTTATTTCATTAAATAATATAAGTTTTTGTGTTGAATAAATAAACACTTTTTATGTAAAACTTTCATTTCAAACTATAGCATCGGTTATAAGGTATATACTATAAAGAAAGAACCTGAATGATCTTACTATTTAATTTTAAAGAATTTTTCTCAAGTCATTAAGACTACTTGGATATAACATATTGAAAACCTGGCTAGAAATTGTTTCAAAATCATCCTAAATTTCTCAAATATACGTGTGAATTTTTCCATTCTCAGTTAAAAAATTCAAGTAAGATATTATTCAATACTTAGCAAAAAGTTTAAAATTTCAAGTACCAAATATATTAGAATAGATTTTCAATTTAAGGATAATTCTATAGTTTTGAGACATATTATCTTGACTTTAAGTATGGCAGCAATTTTATTTTTTTATTGTCTGTAATTTCCACATATAGGGAGTTCGACTTTGTTTGTGGTGTTTGTAATTCTTAAATAACTATTGAACTTTAATCGAAATAGTATTAAATCATTTCTCATTTTAATTTTCGGTTTTGAAAATATTAGGATTTATTTTATTTTTTGAGTTTAAGAAATAACCTTAAAAATCAAATTCACTATTTTCTAATTAACTAATTTCTTTTCCAAAACTTCTTTTTAGTGTCAGAAAATTTAAATCATCTTTTTTATTTATTTATTTGTTTATTTATATAGCGAACAAAAATATAAGTCAAAATTATAAGCATAATTCTGAAATTAATCATGATTTACTCAAGTAGAACATGGAGTTTATTTATCGCTTTCACTTTACTGAGAAAAATTAAATATAAAGAGGGTATTAACACATTTTTAGAACGATTTCGGGGCCTTTTAATTAATATTTAAAATTTAAAGACTATTTTTTAGATGTTCGATCTGATAGCCTTTTTTCTGGACTATAAGTCTGCATCGTGATTTCCATGATAGAAGAGCTTTTCGTAAAATTTCCAGGGGTATTGCTTTCCATTCCTCTTCTACTACTTTCCAGAGTCCATCTATCGTGGTGGGTTTGCGTTTAGAAAGAGCTCTTTTTAACAGACCAAAGGCACAATAGTCCATAGTTGAAACGTCAGGGGATTCACAGGAATATGTTGAAAAGGTATATATGCAATACCTGTATTAGTCTTCATTTTTTCAAGGAATGTAGTGGTAGTTTTTGAAGTATGACTTGTAGCTTTGTCTTGATGAAGTTTCACTATTTGAAAGTCTTTGGGATAAAGAAGTGGAATTTTTTCTGTAAATATTGAACGTAAAATCTTCTCCTGAAAGTATGTGTTGATTTTAACTTTTTTTCTACTCTTTTTATTTTCAATTTCCCATTGTAGGAGAAACCTGCGACTATCATAAACCCCTTACTGAAACTTTCTTTACATTGATGGAACCAGGTTTGTACATTTTTTTCTCCTCGTTTTCTATAGTAAATAGAACTTTTCTTGTTGCACTCATTTAGGTAAACCCATGTTTCATCAAGGGTCACAATTTGTATTTCCATTTATCTTCTGCTAAATGGCTTTCATACAGGATTCTACAAAATGTTTTGCGTTGAGCCACATGCCTCGGCAAAAGCTGGTGAACTTTACGTTTTTTAGCTTTTTTAAGTTGTAAATCTTGATTTATTATTTTATTTATTGTTGCTACAGATGTATCTAAAGATTTTGCAATTTGTTTCTGTGTTGATGGATTTTCTCTTGTTACCAGGGATTTCACTTTAGAAACATTTGAAACAGTACGTACTTTTTTCGGATATTCGTTTGGAGTCTTCTTTCCATGTAGAAATAATGATTGACGGTTTTTACCTGTCTGATTAATAATGTTGCTTATTTTACACTTAGAAATTTTAATACCATTCATTTCACATCGTTTTTGAATCCTGGAATAAGAATATTTCTCTTCGGAAAGAGCAAAAAACATATCCTTCAATTCACAGCTTGTTTACGCACGACATTTTGAAAGAACAATAAATTTAAAAGTAGCAGACGATATTTCTCATTTCAAATAATAAGCTGTTGAAAAACATTTTTGTTCTAAAACATTTACTTTTTCAAAATTCTTAATCGAAATCATTCTAAAAAATGTGTTAATACCCTCTGTATTTTTTTAATATTATATTTAATTGAAGTAGAATTGCTTCTTTTTTTGTGTATTAAAAATGAACTGTGTATTTATGTGGTTTTTAGTATAATAAATAATATTTTTATATTATCTATCACGGAATTGCGTAGCTTTAAAATAATACAAAATTTAATACGAGAATATTTTCTAAATTCAAATGAAATAATTCAGATTTTTTAAATGCAGAGAGAAAGAGAGAGAAACCATAAGTTTATTTCAATAGGTGTGTACAATAAATTATTTACATAAAATATTTCATTAAGTAAACCATTTGGAAGTATGAATTATTACTACAATGATATTGATGACTGTAATAAATAAATAATTTAGAACACATGTAAATAAATTAAATTATCCAAGCATTTTGTTTATTTTTCATTCCAATTCAAAACATAAAATTTTATTTTTATCAAGCTATTTATTTTTAAGAGTTTTTTCAATTAAATTTTTTCAATAGTTTTATAAATCTTAGCATATTTTATCTTTTAAAAATTTGATGCGCCTAGTTTCTAAAGGTGTTTCAGAATTCAATTCAATTTATTTGATTGCATTTCAAATTTTTTAAAAATGTTTATCAAATATAATTATCAAATTAAATGAACTATTTCAAAGTTTCCTATAAATTCAATAATTTAATCTCAAAGTTTGTCTAATATCTAAAATAACTTTTGTCCGCTCACATTTATTTCCCAAATCACAATTTTCACTCTCTTCAGCAAGTCTTATAACGATTTATATATACTCATTGTGAAACGTTTTCTTTATTCTCAGATTTTCTATTTTGTTTTACACTTTATATGTCGATACATTGAGAATTAATATAAAAATCTCTGCTTATTTATTCTGGAATATATTTATGACGTTACTAATATGAAACATTTAACAGATCATTTTTTTTAAAATTAACTACTGAATTGCTATATTAATCATTAATGAAATGTTGCACAAAAATTTACTTTAAAAGAACGAGAGTTTACTAAAAACTTACAATAAAATTGATGATAGTTAAGTACTGGTACTGTAACTTTATAAATAAGGTATTTACCAAAATATTTGAACATCATAAACGCATTTTCTTCTAAACACTTTCGTAACGTATCTTCACGATTTCAAATCAATGTAGTGAATTATTGTGAAGTAATTGCATAAAATTTAAATTTTGAAGTCACATTCCTATGTAAATAAAAATAAACTTACCAAATGTATACTTCTGAATATATTTAGTCATAATCATGACAAAATCTCTTACTTGGATTATAAGCATCTTTACATTATGCATTAAGCTTTTTAAGTGTTGAAAGTAACGATATTTAATTGCTTCGAATATAGTTTTAATGGGAAAAAAATGCGAAATTCTATCTTTCTCTATAAAGTGAATTACCTTATATATAAAGCTTATTAACTGATTGATTTTTGTCGCTGCAGGGAAATAAAATAATCTATATTTTCCCTGTCTGAAAGGGAAAAATCAGAAGGCCTATAAGAGATTTTCTTTGCAGTGTTTTTCTTTCAGATAAATCAATCCTTATGCTGAGTGTCTTTAATGAGGGTATTGAGACTAGAGTCTCTTATTATCCCCCTGTTCAATGCTCACAAAACTGGATAAATTAGACAAGGACGTCCTTTGACTTTTGTCCTTTGCGTCATTGATGAATTTGATGCTCAATTCCTCATATATTGTTGTTGGCAGACAGTTTTCTTATTAGACGCAAACCTTGTTTTATGACGATAATTATTTGTGTCTAACAAAAACATATTATGTCAAGATGTTTATATAAATCATCAAAAAATTTATCATGTATTTATAGTTGAATAGAAATGGTTTAATAAAAATATGTATTACAAATGAAACTATAGACATTATTCTTTGATGTTGTTCCTCTTTGAAACAAATATAGAAGTATATCTTTATCAAAATCAATCTTTGAAAGTTTGGCTATTTATGCAGGATTTCTTAAGAAAATATATTTAAAAAATTCAATTATATTTTATATTCAATTATATTTATATGATCAAAATTATTATGTCAAAAAAATCAAAATAACCTGAAACTGGTTCAACGAAAGACATATTCTTGTAAATTTATATTTAAAAATAATAATTTCAAATACATTAAATCATAATAAATATTTTCATAAAATGTTAAAATATTTGATGAATTATAAATAACTGCGATATAATTCCTCTAATAGGAAAAATTGCATTGGATGTAAAAATAAAATTTCAGAGATTTAATTTGTAAACCACATGTAAAAGTAAGATTAGACACTTTTTCACAATACTACATCCAATATATGGAGGTAAATACATGAATAATTGGCAACTTTTTTTTTCTGTAAGATTTGCTAAAATACAATTCTTTATTCATACATTATTTGTCATGTATTAAAAATATTACGTCCAGTTGACAAAACAGCCATTTTTTCAACTTTATGATATTAAATATGATGTATTGATTATGATATTAAAATGAATTAATAAAAAATAGATTTCATTTACTTTATTAATTAATTTTCCAATGCATTACATTATAATAAGTTTAATTGATTATATGAATGTAAACAATTTACTATATTCACAGTTCCTGATTGGTTCCTATTATAAAAATATCATATTCATATTTGTATATTTTAAATTTTGAAAAACATATAAAATTGAAAAAACCTAGAACAATGCAAGTATGAAATTGAATTTCTTTATATATTTGCTTCTAAAATAGAGTTATCTAAATTAAAAAAACTGTAAGGTACTTTCTTAAAAACGCAAATTCCATTTCCCAGTTTTTAATTTTATGTTTTAATGCACGAGAAAAATTAAGAGATTACATATATATATATATATATATATATATATATATATATATATATATATATATATATATATATATATATATATATATATATATATATATATATATATATATATATATATATATATATATATATATATATATATATTGCAATAATGTGCGTTAATTTAGTAAAACAATATTATGCTTCTTTCAAATTAATTATTAAAATTTTATCGGTAGTGTGTACAAGTTTGAATTTTAAATATGGTAAATTCCTTTGTATAATCAGAAAACACAAGACACCAAACAATTTGAATTTCATGACTTTCAATTTTTATTTAATAATTTGTTATTTTCTGTCAATGAAATATATGTAATTTAAATTGTTTATTTCAGAACTTCTTCAGTAACAAATATTTTACATTAAACTGTTAAACTACGTAACAATATCTCTTGAATGTATCAATACAAATCTGTTTTAAAGATAAAATTTTAATTGATTGTATAAGTTTAATTTTCTTGTTCTTGATGT
Organism: Latrodectus hesperus; assembly: GCA_037975125.1. Classification (NCBI taxonomy): domain Eukaryota; kingdom Metazoa; phylum Arthropoda; class Arachnida; order Araneae; family Theridiidae; genus Latrodectus; species Latrodectus hesperus. Next base: position 67,489,993 of record CM075862.1, read on the forward strand.
GCTTATATCAACGATATAAATTGACCGAAAAATTCAAAAACAAATGAATTATTCCATTTAAACCCTAAAAATGCATCAGAAATGCCACAAAGCCGCGATATATATGATGTATAAATTAATTGAATAATAAATATATAATCTACTTTTTTTTCTTGTTAAACGTTTTATGACAACTATAAATGGATTCATATTGGTAAGCTCATAGGAGACCCATTAACGAGTCTCTCGGTTACAGAA